>VONZ01000250.1:0-82500 GCA_012976165.1 Labeo catla
TTCTTTTATCATTCACGCAGATGTGTTCGTATCCAGCCTCTCCCCCACAACACATATTCTTGAGTGTCCTGAGCATGAGCACCCCTGCGCTTCAGAACATCTTTATTTTGCAAACGGTAACGGTCTCTGTGAGATGACAAGGTTCTTGAGTGGTTAAATGACCAAAATCGCTTTTTCTTTTCGTTTGTACGTGTATCTCCAGAATTGTCCTTTAAGAGAAAATAAGCTGCATATTTTTTAAATGTTTAAACCTATGAATAAAGTGAAAAATATTGTTTCTTGTGGAAAAAAAAAACATGAAAAGGAAAAAAAACACTGTGTTACTGTTTAACTTCCCAGATGCTCTGATGTTCAATGTCAAGAACAAACATTTCGGTTACATCTTTGAGTGTCTGATGTAGACGTCGTGATGGTTTGGAGAAGAATATACTGGTGCTTTGTGATTCATAGGTTTCCATCCACATTTAACGTTAAGGATGAGTGTCGCATTGCATATTTTCTGAGCACTGTAACTAAAGGGTTTTTTAATGCACTGAGTTCAATCGAAGAACAATTTGGAGACTGTCGGCTCAAAGAAAAAAAAACTATGAATTCAATTCTGTGTAGTGCTTAATCAGTATGTCTACATGGTCTAAAGTGAAACGTCACTCAGATGCGCAAAAGAAATGAGAAAACTCTTGTCAGTTTCGATGTAGGTGGAGCTGTGTGTGAATGTTGAATTGCATTAGTGTGTATGTAGGAGGGAGAGTTTGTAAGTGTGTGTGTGTGTGTGTGTGTGTGTGTCTGGCTGTCTGGTAACTGTAAATCATCTCTTCCCAACAACATGTGCAAGCTGTGTTTGTACAAAAAAAAAATGTTAAGGTCTGAAATACTGAGATTACTTTGCTCTTTCCAAAACAATAAAACATATAAGCCTGATAAGTGGATGTATTGTGGTATGTTTAAAAGTTATCAACTAATATTGTAAAAAGCATTCCTAAAGCTCTGTATTATTTAGTAATATTATAACACAACATAGTATTACATTATTTAATTAATCATTTAAAACATAGGCGGAGCGTGTGTAAGGCTGAGGAAGGCTTGTGCTACGTTCCAGAGAACTCGAAATTTGTATTTTTCCCACCTCCTAATTATAAATAACGTCTAGAACTCCACTTTCCACTAGCCGCCTTTCCACTATCTCCGACGAATGACAAGCGACAGACCGAAAGTCATGCATTTCCAATGGCTAGTAGTGCGGGAGCTGGGTGGAGTGCCGATAACATGCGTATGCGGAAATTTCGGATCCGATTTGAGGGCAGATCGATCAACCCCGACTATAGCGAAAAGCTTCATTTGAGGTCACTGCATCCAACGAGCATAGTGAGGAGCTACCTTGTGTCAAAACTAAAGCATTACACTTCAAGTTTACAAAATGATACCTTAATATTGCTTTTCAAAGCAAAAGGCAGCGTTTTATGTTAATTACTTTTTGGCATAATTGACACAAAAACATGAAATGCTCTCCTTGTGTCATTAAGAAATACAGCTCTAGCTACTGGGCATGCGCACGTTAATCGAACGCTATTTTTGTCACACTGTACAACAGTAAAACTGTTTTTGTATTATAGTAAGGGCTAAGTTTAAGGTTGGGGTATGTGTAGACGTTAAAAAACACAATCCAGTAGGTAGAACAATTCATTTCATTGTTAGTTTCCGGTCGGAGCTGTATCCCTTCTAGCCACAACCTGCGTTCACACTCAGCGACTTCTGTCACGGCATGTCCAGGTTGCTAGTGGGCGCCTTGACAGCGAATCAGGTTTCTTGCCGCTAAATACAAACATTTTGGAGGCAAAAAACTAAATATAATATAAATATAAATTAAATATGTACATACAAACAAAAACGAATGAGAAGTACAGCCTACTTTTCTTCCATTGTGTATGTTTATCTATGGCTGAGAGAGAACGATCACATGAGCTCTACCGTCTTCTTTCCTATTGGCTGTCGCTCCCGAAAGTCGCTCTTCATTTGCATACAGTTGAGGGATTCTGAACTTTGTTGCGTCGCTGGACACGCCCCATCCGGTCGCCAACGGTCGCTGTAGCTCGATGTCGCTCTTGTCGCCGGAAATCGCCAGCTCTCCATTGAAATAAGTGGAATCGTGTCGCTTTGTCGCTGAAAGTGACAGGACCCAGCGTTGCCAGGTTTTCACAACAAAAGACGCCGAATTCCTGCTCAAAACTATAGCAAAATTATCCCAATCGCGTTTTGGGTCAGGGGAGGGGGTCAACCCAGTAGAAATCGGGGTAAAATAAGCGTTTTTTAAGCAGGGTTCACCTGGTACAATTCGTATTCCAGTTGCTTCAACCTGTGGACATGAAAAACAACCTGTAGCAACAATGTTAAAGTAGCCTAATTCCGTGGGAATACCGTGAATTTGGCAACACTGACTGGAACTCACTGAGGTTTGAAGTGGGACATTTCATCTTGGATGTTCACACTTCAGACCTCGTCGCTGCATGTCGCCAGAGGCTGGCAACGAGGTTGCTAGTGGGCGTTCTCACTACTGGTTGCCTTGACAGCGAATCAGGTTTCTTGCCGCTAAATTCAAACATTTTGGAGGCAAAAGACTAAATATAATATAAATATAAATTAAATCTGTACATACAAACAAAAAGGAATGAGAAGCAGAGCCTACTTTTTTCCATTGTGTATGTTTATCTATGGCTGAGAGAGGAGAACGATCACATGAGCTCTACCGTCTTCTTTCCTATTGGCTGTCGCTCCCGAAAGTCGCTCTTCATTTGCATAAAGTTGAGGGATTCTGAACTTTGTCGCGTCGCTGGACACGCCCCATCCGTTCGCCAACGGTCGCTGTAGCTCAATGTCGCGCTTGTCGCCGGAAATCGCCCGCTCTCCATTGAAATGAATGGGATCGCGTCGCTTTGTCGCTGCGTGTCGCTTGTAGTGTGAACGGGGCTAGCCTTCCCCTGCCCACAGGACATAGGGCAAAAATGCCCCTGCACAATTACATTAAATCACTTACGTTGTTTCAAACAAAGTAAAAATTAATGGAAAGTGTTGATTGCGGCATTACATTCTGAAATTCAGATCATTAAAACATGATCTGCTCATGTTTTACCATATTCCTTTTTGCTGACTCTTTTTTACGCATTTTTACAGCGTTGCACAGTATAACCAATCACACATGATTCTGTTGAGCTTATGAATGCAGTGGCCAATCGGAGGCATTCAGACGAGTCATCGCTGAAACACCAGAATTTTGTTCAGTGTGCAGGGCCAAAGAACTTATACTCTTTGGCGGGGCTTCCAGTCTGGCGAATTCTCTCATCATAATCAACAAAGTGCAGATGTATGTAAATATAAGTAAGAGATTCATTTCACAGTGCAGACAGCTTAACTGATTACAAGGATAGTTATTTATTTTTATTTTTTTTTAATTTACCATAGATTGAAGATATGCCTAATGTTCTTCGCTAGCTTTCTGTATATAATTTATTCGCTGTTTGAGTAACTGTGGAAATGAAAGTGTTAGAATTAGCAACTTACCGTCTTTTTATTTCATTGTGATGTGGTTAAATACAAATTAAGGTAAGTTAAGCTGTAAACAATTAGTTAAAACTTCGCCCTATGAACGCAATAATGTTTTTAAATAAATTACTTCCTCATTGCGTGATATTATTTCAAAGTGATTTCCATAATTTTGACCGATAATAAATTGTATTTACCTGTGAAAACCAATAAACCTCAAAAGAGAGATTTGAGGAGAAATAGTAAGAGACCTCAGACCACAAATGTGCAGTGTGTTGTCCTTTTTCATACTATTACAGCGGAATTCAAAAAGAATAAAGAAAATAATCATAAGGAAAATAATGCATCGACTGAAAACAGCTCTTGCCATAGATATCCTTGTTTTATACTACTCGGCCGTTGAATGCTTGAATCTGATTGGCTGAGGACATACTCTGTTTCTCCCACTCTCTCTCTCTCCCTTACAGGCTCATATAAGGTTTGGTTTGCACACGCGGCTAATGTTGTTAGCGCTCCTCTGACAATTTCATCAGTCAAATAGTTTAGCAACTACATGACGTTTCTCACAAGCGAGCAATGGCGATGTTCTTGAAGAAAATGAACTATTGGTAGAGACGCTGCTGCCGAACACTGTTGAGAGACGCACAGACTCAGAGGTAACTGGCATGCGCTCTCTCTCTCTCTCTCTCTCTCTTTAGTAACTCAGTTATTAACTGCATTAGTCTGCTATGGCTCAAGCATCCTAAATTGTTGGTCTAAAATGAGGTTTTGGAATTAGCAAGGAAGGTGTTGGATGAGATGTGTATAGGAAATTAATCCTACACACAATAAGTAACTTAATAAGTACGGTTTTGTAACGCGTTTGAAGTAACGTTACAAAACCAGACGAATGCCTTGATATATCATCTGATCGATGACTTGAAGGAGAAGTCCACTTCCAAAACAAAGATTCACATATAATGTACTCACCCCCTTGTCATCCAAGATGTTCATGTCTTTCTTCAGTCGTAAAGAAATTATGTTTTTTGAGGAAAACATTTCAGCATTTTTCTCCATATAATGAACTGCTGTGGTGCCCCGATTTTGAACTTCCAAAAAGCAGTTTAAATGCGGCTTCAAACGATCCCAAATGCGGTTGTAAACGATCCCAACCGAGAAAGAAGGGTCTTATCTAGCGAAACGATCGGTTATTTTCATTTAAAAAATACAATTTAAATACTCTTTAATCTCAAACGCTCCTCTTGCCTTTCTCTCCCTGAACTCCGTGTATTCTGGTTCAAGACAGTTAGGCTATGTCAAAATACTCCAATCGTATTTCTCCCTCAACTTCAAAAATCGTTTCAAAATCATCCTATATTTGTAACCGAGCTGTACGATTTCAAAACAGGATTGCATCACGAGGCTCAGTGCAAGTAGTCCATTCAAAACGCAGTAGGCTTGTCAGGAATAAGGTGGATAGAATGTTTCAATATAATTAGATATTATTATTCAGTTTGGTTCAAATAGGTTTAACAACCTTATAAAACGTATGACGGAGTAAGACACTGTTCAGCGTTTACGTTTATGTGGGAAAAATAAACACCTTTGATGCATATGCAATAAAAGTTTATTGACAAAGTTTGCAAAATACAATTTACAATGCCTGATTACTGCCGTGCACCTCATTATGCAGTTTCACTGCTGTTGGTGACTTGCTACTAAACCTCTTTCCATGGTGCATCTTAGGGTACAAGTGTAGCAAAATGATCTAATCCCAAATTAGACATGCTTTTGACATTAATTAGCATCATCTAGTGGCAAATTAAGCTGTTAAATGTGTTACAACTGACTGTACACTCAGAGTACACTTATAGAGAAGTGTGGAAGAGAATGTGGAAGAAGACGAAAAGAAAAACAACATTCAGTTCTCAGCAGAGCAACGTGAGATCACTTTTCTTGCAGCCAAACTGGCAACAAACATTATTCAGGTCTCGTCTGGTCAGGTCAGATCCCAGACTCTCGCTAAGATCCTCAGCACTGCTTAGATCTCCATTAAAAAACCCTGTGCAAACACAAAATACAAAATTGACTTAACTTTATTTGTAATCAAATTTAAAAGTATATAACACATGTAATCATGTCTACAGTGAGGTGTTGGCAGGAGAGCATGTTTGCTGCACTGTGAAAATGACAGAGGAGTTTTTCTGCTTTAACTCAACTTGTGTCGGTCTAATGGGAATGTAATATCACCAGACGTTGTTTGTCTGTTGACTGGAGGAGACTTGATCTCACTGATACAATTAAAGCAGTGCTCTGTTAAATATCATCAGACGGGAAGGGTAAAAAAAAGAGGAAGAGACGCTCAGATAATCACACAATTGTAGGTGCAAAAACTTTTGTTTCACAGCAACTTATAGAATAGTTTTTAGAGAAAAAAATATAAATGTCAAACAGCAAAAATGAATATAGAAAAAATAGTCAAGCTTGTACAAATATGCATATATAAAGGTGTAATATATTTATTTATATATTATTAAATACTTTTAAATACCTTCCACCTTTCTTATATAATCCTAATTGCAGATTATTTTAAAGTACTGAAAAATTAATTAACAGAACTTCCAGAGGGCGACAGGGCTGTTGACAGAATAAATATTATATCTTTAAAAAGATATACTCACGTCCTTTGTATAGAAAAAGGTTTAATACATATTAAAAGGGGAAAAAGGCTTATTTCATATATAAACTAACTAAATTTGCTTTGAAGCCCAACACTGTCACTATCTTGTAATACACATTATGTTTTCGTATTAACCATGACCATAAATCTCTGTTATAGCGAACTCACCTTCCATATCCTGCGGACTGATGAACCTCCTCCACCTGGAGCCTCCACACGTGTAGACGACGGCACGGATGAACTCTCGCCCGCACAGCTTGACCGTCCTCACGTCAGCCTGCACGTCTGACACGGTACACACAGCCCACAGCAGCAGAATGGGCAGCAGCAGAGCAGGAGAATGAAAACTTCTCATAGTGGCTTGTTTGAGCGCGGCTCTTCCTGTTCTGCCCTTATGTTTGTTTAAGGTCCTGTCTATCTTCTGCCAACCTCTATCAGGTCTGGCGAGCGTCTGATTAGCTCGTGAGACGTGACCCCAATTTATGGTGGGATGTTGGACGGCTCACGCCGGAGCGTTCCATCCTGTTCAGACCCCACCCTACACTTACTTGATCCCCTCAAGTCAAACAACTTTGATCGGAAAACAAGGGCCAGCAGGTATTTAGGTGCTTTACTGCCCCAATCTGGAATGAAATTACATCCTTAGGGACAAGCTGTTGTCTCTTAACATCTCTAGTTTAATGGTCTCATTGCAGTGATATTCTCCTTAATGAATGGATAATCTAGTCACATAAAGACCAACACTGCTCCCCGAGCAAAACAGATGTCCACTATCTGCTGATGTGACCATCAAATTCTGCTCCCTTAAACCTAGTTGGTCTATGAGAAAAAGTAGTGCAAATGAGCAATATGGCTATAATCCCAGCCATTATGGTTTTACGGCTGGAGACGATTAACAGTGTGATCTCGACTGACAAAATAACAAAAATCTGCGGTCAATACAAGGAAACATAACAAAGGAAAAATATTAAGAAAAAAGTTTTTCATTAAAAACTATGTAATTGTTATCAAACTGTTTTGTATTATATTTGCTTCATGACAATGGAAAATATGTAAAGAAAGAAAAAATAATAGTTTGTTCCCTGGATTCAGTTATAATTTCATTACCAGACATTTGGTACATTATATAATAATATATGAGATTTTGTGTTGAAGGACATCCATGGTACAACTATCATAAGCTTAACACATAAACGTTGACATTAATAATATTATATTATATTATATTATATTATATTATATTAATTAGAAAACATAGTAAATGCCAATTTTTTTTCAGGTTTTTAACTTTCATTTTATGCTATATAGCATTAAAAATCACCACAAGAGGTAGTGAAGCAAATAATATATAATATAATATAATATAATATATAATATACCTGCAAGTGAGAGCTGATATTTAGAGACATTGTTTCGATTATTATATTATCCTCCAAACCACTAGGATTACAGAAATGCTGGAGCTTATCCCAGCATCTCAGGTTAAAGGGAGTTGTATTATATTATTATATGGGTTGGACATTATATTATATTAGGTTATATTATATTATATTATATTATAAATCTCTTAATTAAATGTTAATTTAATTCAGAATGCATACTGAGTATAACAAAATGTATAATATAAACAAATATCAATTTACATTATATTATATTATATTATATTATATTATATTCCAAATATTTCTTAATTACATTTTAATTTAATTCAGAAAGCATACTGATTATAGGAAAGTAAATTAGGTATATTATATTAAGTAATATAATATAATATAATATAATATAAATGTATCAATTTATATGATATTATATTATATTATATTAGACATTATTATACATTATATTACAAATATCAATTTATATTATATTATATTCCAAATGTCTCTTAGTTAAATTGTAATTAAATTGAATTCAGAAAGCATACGTGTAAGAAAATATATAATATAAACAAATATCAGTTTATATTATATTATCTTCCAAATGTCTCTTAATTACATATTTATTTAATTCAGAAAGCAAACTGTATATATAAAATGTGTATTAACAAACTATATAATATAAATATCAATTTATATTATATTATATCATGTTGTATATTATATTACAAATGTCTCTTAATTAATTTTTAATTTAATTTAGAAAGCACACTGAATATAACAAAATATATAATCTAAATATACATTTATATGATATTATATTATATTATTATATTATTATTATTACAAATGTCTCTTAATTACATATTTATTTCATTCAGAAAGCAAACTGAATATATAAAATGTGTATTAACAAACTATATAATACAAATACCAATTTATATGATATGACATTATATTACATTACAAATGTCTCTTAATTAAATTTTAATTAAATTTAATTCAGAAAGCATACTTATAAAAAAGATATAATATAAACAAATATCAATTTATATTATATTATATTATATTCAAAATGTCTCTTAATTACATTTTTATTTAATTCAGAAAGGATACTGAATATAGGAAAATATATAATATAAACAAATATCAATTTATCAGTTCTATATATATTATATTCCAAATGTCTGTTAATTACATTTTAGCTTAATTTTAAAAAGCCTACTTAATATAGTATACCTAATTTACTTGACTGCACAAGGCAATGAAGCAAATGTTTATGCACATCAACTTGTCCCACAAACCCTCATTTGAGAAAGTGTTTTAAAATGTATAAATGACCATATGCCATATAGATTTAAAGTCCCATATACATTAGTAAACGAGCAGGATCCATTTCCTGTCATAATGTCACAGCTGTTCTTTTTAAAAGCTCTCTTATATAAGCTGAGTTGCATCTTCTTCGCTAAATTGTTTGATTTGTACTAAAAAGCTCAGATGATAGATTTTTCTGAGATGTAAGAGACAAAAACAGTTCAGTAATGAGTCATTTCTAAAAGTGTGATGTGGTTCTCTTGTTGTAGATAAGCTGTGATGTGTGGCGGCCAAGTGGTTATAAAACTGTCTGTCCATTACCATAGAACAAACACTTACATTCTACCTGTGATTCCCACGGGAAAAAAAACAATACCGTATGACAGTATAGTATAGTACTTTACGACAATTATTTGTTCCTTACTAATCAATGCCTGAATGCTGTTTGAAATACAAACCTGCTATCTACAAAATTCTTTGGTTTCTTTTTTACAATATATATTTAATACTTTTTGTTAAATAGTTTACCAAGCAATGTTGTTATAATGCCCATAATGACCAAAAGCTTTAAAAAAATACATTCACCTAATCAAAATTACAAAAAAATAAGTTTTTACACATTTAGTATAGGTTTTAAGGCTAAAAAGATTGCTTATTGTTTTGCAGCAGTGTATTTATTCCTACAAAGAAGCACAAAAAACAGGCAATGTGCTGTAATCTTATTGTTATGTAAAATGGAGTCGCTCAGTCTGCCAGAGAATATAAATTACGATGATGGAGAGGTAAAGACAAACAGCCTGACCCTCCTATGCGCTTCCGTCAGTCTTTCCTAATGTGTGTTGACTGGACAGTGTGGACCAAATTACATCCTCCAACGTCTCCACCTACATAAGAGATATAAATGATTTTGAGATTTGAGTAAATGGGTTACTTTGAGTATGGCACAGACTGAACAACATGGAAATGAACAGATAAGGACTTACCTGTGTGCTGCCTCCAGCTGGGAGGTTCTTCAGCTTGTACACAGTGATGTGTCCCTCACTGTCCCCCACCAGAACACAGTCCGTCTCAGGGGTGAACAGCAGAGCCGTCGGATTCACTCCTGGACTGGTCACGCTCACGATCGTCGGGTCCAGACTGTTCAAAAAAAATTCATTTCCAAAATTTCCAATTCTCCACCTGGAGTTGATTTACAGGGGCATTTTTTACATTTGTGAGGGCAATCTGTATAATGATCTTATTATAATCAGCATACTGTGTTGTCTTTTATGTCAAATACGTTTATTTTATAAATATTTTTAAATACAAATATTTTAAACTGTTGTCAAAAACAATACACAGTTTACACATGTAAAAAAACAGGAGCTCATAGGGCTACAATTAGAGGTGCTCCGATCAGGATTTTTGAGGCCGATCACCGATTGCCGATCACAGGAAGCTGTATCTGCTGATCCGATCACCGATACCGATCTTTTTAAAGCCTCCTATTAATCATGTAAAATTATTTATAGAGATACTCCAATCAGGATTTTTAGACACTTATTCAGGGCCTGGTGTTTTTGTTTTTGTTTTGTTTTGTGTTGAGAGAGAGGGGAGTTTTTTTAATTTGAGGGGCGGAGAGGAGACTTAAACTATATATATAGAAGATATATATATTTTTTTAGAATTGTGCATTTATTGCACAATAGCTTGTACACATCACAAATCTATTTCCACAAACATATTTATCCATTATTTTGATTTCAGATCCAAACATTGTTATTGAAAATACCTTTTCAGCATGTTTACCGCAAACAATGCGCTGTCACTTTAATTCTGCGTGCGCGGCACAGACTCCGTGCCGAAACGATCTGTACACTGCTGCAGATACACCGCTCCTGGAACGCACTACTAGACTGCAACCGTGTGCAGCTTGAACGCTTTAATCCGTTAGCATGAAAACGGGAAAAAATACGCACTGCAAACGGAGGTATGTGAACGTGGCGTTATGTGTTTACGCTTCAAGTGTGCATGAGCGCCCAGTCTCCAGGAGAGCGCTGAATGGTTAAACACTGGAAAGAATTAAAAAGAAAAGCAGTTTACAAACTTTAGCGATGATGCGACACTGATTCTATTGTGGAAGTAACAATTCCTTTGCCAACTGTGCAGCCATGTGGTGATTGGAAGCAATTTGCGCACTTTTGTGTGAAAGAGAGAGAGCGCGCGGTCATTGACTCGCCCTGTTTGTGAAATTACAGCTCACATAATTTTTCAAATTACTTTAGAAGTTATTTAATGAAGAAATATGAATTGTACCTCACCTTCAGCATTACTAATTGTTTTACCCGCGCCGAAAAGCGCCTGAGACGGTGCCGTTGCATGTCGTACCAAACCTTTCACGGCAGGCGCGTAATCAGTTTTAGATCGGTTTATGAGATCGGCCTTTTTAGAGACCGCCGATCAAACATCCCCAAGCGATTATCGGCCGATAGTGATCGGTAGCCGATCAATCGGAGCACCCCTAGCTACAATATTATGACAAAAATCATTATTGTAGATTATTGCTTTTTAAATTGTAATAATGATTATTAATATCAATATAGAAAACAATATAAAACAGTTTAGTGTCTGCATTTTGGGCACGTCACATTCTGGCTTCACAGACACACGCCGGTCCGTTAGGTAAGCTATACAAAAACTCCTATTATAATCAGGGAAGGTACGAAATTAATCTTTATTTACATCATATCTGTACTGTATGAGGGAATTTGCATTCAAGAATCATAGCTCCAGCGTTTTCAACGCTGACTAATCTAAGGGCCTGATTGGCCAGTGCATTCCTAAGTTCATCAGAAATGCGCTTTGATTGGTTATAAGGCTCAACGCTGCATAAAACAGCACGTGAAAGCAATCTGGTGCAGTGTGACTAAATCTAAATGTAATTCCGCGAATTCACACTTCTCATTAATTGTCTAATTTCATTTTAATCGTGACAGGTGTAATATATTGTTTAATTGTGCAGGGGCATTTCTCTTGAATTTATGGGTCAGATTTGTTCATTTTGGTGGCATTTTTGCCCTTCTTCATTTTTGACCCTGGTGCACTGTAAACTGCTGGACAGAAAGACTGAGTAGCAAAAATGATGTTCAAATTGTTATTATTAAAACATTTATTTTTTCCCCTTTCTCTTGAATTTATGGGCCAATTTATTCCTTTTGGTGACATTTTTGCCACAAGCCTTTGTTAATTTCCGACCCTGGTGTACTGTAAATTGCTGGACAGAAAGACTGAGCAGGAAAAATTATGTTAATATTGTTATTATTATTATTTTTTTTAATTGCCCCTTTCTCTTGAATTTATGGGTCAGATTTGTTAATTTTGGTGGCATTTTTGCGACAAGCCCTTGTTAATTTCTGACCCTGGTGCACTGTAAATTGCTGGACAGAAAGACTGAGCACCAAAAATTATGTTAAAATTGTTATTATTAAAAAAAAATGCCACTTTCTCTTGAATTTGTGGGGCAGTTTTGTTCATTTTGGTGGCATTTTTGCCACAAGCCCTTGTTAATGTCCGACCCTGGTGCACTGTAAATTGCTGGACAGAAAGACTAAGCACCAAAAATTCCGTTAGAATTGTTATTATTCAAAATTATAAATGTTGTTAACAGGAACACAAGATCTTACCTGCTGACTCTCAGGTCCCAGATCTCCACCTTGCCCTCTCGGACAGCTCCAAAGACAGTAGCACAGTGTGGGGACCACATGATATCAAACACAACCTTTTGACCAGAGGTGAAACCCAGCACGGGTTTCGGGAGGTCCTGCCTCCACAGATAAATAGTCCAATCTGAAGAACAACTTAGGAAAACATCTGGACAGAATGGTGACCATATAACCTTATATACAGGACCCTGGAGAAAGGTGCAGAGTGATACATGAAGGACTTCATTTTGCAGCAGTAAGGCACTTTAAAAATGAGATAAACATTTTTACGTACTGTGTGGGCTTTGTAAGTTTCCAGGAATTGCTCATTGTATGAATAAGAGCACTTGTGAATATTGCCTTCCTCTGTTCCAGCCAGGTAGACTTTTGAATCCTGCAGAAAAACAGCATGAGGTAAAAACAAGTGTCTTTAGCAGCTTTCTGATACTGTAATTATGTGTACATATGTGTGGTGTACTACTATTTTCAATGTAGGCCTCACATTAGGATGGAAATCGAAACACAGCCCCGGAGCCAGGGATAAGATCCTTGGGTTCCACCGCTGCTTGTTCGTTATCACGTTGGGTGACTTTAGTTTCATCAGATCTAACTCAGACAAATTACACATGTTTGGCTCAAACATAGAGAAATGAGGCTATTTCAACTAAACATTAAACTTGTCAGTACTGTGCTATATAGTCTCTTGTATCGTCAAGATTTGTGACCCTGAACCACAAAACCAGTCTTAAGTAGCATGGGTATATTTATAGCAATAGCCAAAAATACACTATCAATTATCAATTATCAATTTTTCTTTTATGCCAAAAATCATTAGGATATTAAGTAAAGATCATGTTCCATCAAGATATTTTGTATATTTCCTACTGTTAATATATCAATACTTAATGACCCTTATTTTTTATTTGTATTGCTAAGAACTGTATTTGGACAACAGCTTTCAGATTATGTATAAATCTTGAAAATATGTGACTTGTTTTGTGTCACATATATATTTGCACACAGTGCCTAAAATCCAGATGCAAGTAAAAATCTGTTTTTTTTTTTTCTAACTGTGCCTGAAAACACCATATGGTTTAGCACAATTATCAAATCACAAAGACTGTGTTTTAATGATATAAATGTGTAAAGAGATGAGCTGCATGTCTCAGAGTGTTTCTTTTCATGTAAGCTGCTCACGATCATAACATTTTCAGGGTTGGTTCATGGTAAATGCTACTTCAGAACAAAAGCTCTATGATTTAACGTCAGAAAGCAAAGAAAAAACAACCATAAATATTATTACTGCAATTGTACTGTTACATAAAATAATAATGATAGAAATTATTGTTTTTGTTGTTGTTATAGAAATATAAAATACTACCATGAAATATTTTACAGCATAGTATTAGTATTATAGTGATAGTTATTTATCAGTTTGTTTAATTTGTATAATTTGTCATCCTGGACCACAAAACCAGTCATAAGGATCAGAGGGTTTTTATCATCTGAAATATCAGCTGAATAAATAAGCTTTCCACTGATGTATGGTTTGTTGTATATTTGGCTGAGATACAGCTATTTTAAAAAACTGGAATCTGAGGGTGCAAAAAATCAAACTATTGAGAAAATCACCTTTAAAATTGTCCGAATGAAGTTCTTAGCAATGCATATTACTAATCAAAAATTACGTTTTTATATAGATTTTTTATGGAAAGAAATTTACGAAATATCTTCATGGAACATGATCTTTACTTAATATCCTAATAATTTTTGGCATGAAAGAAAAACCTTTGGCTAATATACCAATGCTACTTAAGACTGGTTTTGTGGTCCAGGTTCACATTTGATTAAACATTCTTATTAGTATTATTATTATTAGTAGTAGTAGTATAGTAATGACAAAAAAAAAAAAACTAAATACATTTATGCAGTTTCATGGTCTGTAAAAACTGCCAAGTCACTGTCCATTGGCATATATGGCAAAATGTTAGTTTTAGGCCCTGTTTGTACAGTATAAAGGTATGGTCACATCTGCATAGTGAACTTTTCAGTCATTTTCTGCAAAACTCCCAATCATGCAGATTCCTATTAAAATGGCTGGATTTTGCCTGCCTTCACCGAGCACAGGTAAACATGACCGACCGACACAAATTTGACTTAAATATAAAATTCAAAGGTGTCTTATTTAGTGTTTTGTGTTAGATTGACAATGGAAAAATAAGGTGAATAAATGATGACTTCTTTTTTTCATTTGAACATACCAACACATTCCAGGCTTTTGTAGTGGATCCATTTGCTGATTCGTCCATCACCTGATACAGAGATGAGCATTTCCCCGTTATCCTCTCCAGCCAGGCCTGTGTCATGATCGACCCATCTGAGCTGCCACACCGGACACGTGTGCATGTTGGCGCAGTCACTGTGACAAGATGACAAAGCATTGTCTACACAAACACTGCACTGACTTCAATCCAGTCAACTCAAATTCAGATTCAGCAGCATAATGAGCACTAAAAATATAAAGGCAAGAACTGTGGCCAGTTTTTCATTCCATATAGGCACCATATGAATTTCAGTTCATATAGATCAGTGATTCTCAACTGGTTTAGCTTTTTTTACTCAGGTGGCAACCAAAAACGGTGCCAAAATTGTTTATCATACTAAAATGACTTAAAAACACTTATGGAAATTCATAAACAAAATCATGAACTTCAATGCAATATACAAAATTACATACATAAAGAAGCATGATTTACCAGCCTCATAAATTATTCTTCTAAATATGAGCAATAAATATTTGGTTGTATGTATGGCCTTTGACGTCTGTTTATTTTGCTATTTTAACTATATGCATATAATTCTGAATTTTTTGGGTTGCACCCTGCCAGCAGAAAACCACTGATATAATGAAATATATTTTAACTGTACATTGCAATCTGTAACTTCCTGTAGCTGATCAAAAGAAGTAATGCTTACAGCCCCACCTGCTGTCAGTGATGGGTGTCTGTTCTGCAGTCTGTACGTTATAGATGGCAATGGTGCCATCATACATGCCTACTGCCAACTGATTGGCATTACAAGCTGAGAAATCCAGTGCAGTGACTCCACTCTCACAGTGAAAGATTCGATCAGGCCACTAAAACATATTGAACAAACCTATTTAAAAAATATTCACAGAAACAAGATAATATGATATACTGAGGGCAAACACGCACAAAAAAATAAACAGTGGCTATAAAAAGGCTTTGGGGCACTTAAGCCACACATTAAAAAATGTATGAATGTCTTTCCATTAGATAATAAAATATTAGTGTTATTTATTATAAAGAAAGATCACAAGCACATTTTCCAATCAAAACATTTTTAAAAGAAGTTTGTGTAGCTTAATTTGTTTGCATGTTTAATATATTATTATGTAATGCAAAGAAAAGCACACATTTTGTATGATTATCTAAGATAAATGTATGATTATCAAAGATAAATCTGCTATTTATCTTTGTTCTGGGCAGAATACCGTAGGATTCTTCAAAGACCAGCAGCACACAAGTCCAGGTTTCTGATCTTTAAACTCATGCTGTCCATATCCCACCGCAAGAAGATCCTGCAGGGAATAACATGTTGTTCAGTGATTTTAAAAAACAAACAATGTGAATGAAATGTGTTGGTAAAATGGATAGTACAGGGTTTTTCTTGTTCCAGGTCATACTGCTAACATTTCGTCCCACTGTGAATTCACACTTAAAGACCCAGAGATGCTCCAGGAATGGGCTCAAGGAGTTTTTAGACTGCTCTGTCCAGCTTTCCTCCTCCATTTGCGTCTGCACATAGTCTGGGTCTGTGCATAACAGTATAGACATTTTAGCAAATGTTTCAAAATATTTAAATACAGTGACATATCTAAGATGCCATACAAATGACATTACCCTCTATTACAGGCAGCTGTCTGTATGCAGCAAGCTTGGGCTGGAAGATATTGGCCAGAACCACTCTTTCCATCACAGCCAGATCCTGCTTGAATTTGTCCGACTGTAAGATCAGCTCGAGGTCTGGCTCTTCCTCCACCGGAAGCACAGTCATCTTTTCAAGATGAGCGCTTGAGCCACTGACTAAATTAAAAGGGTGAAAAGCAATGTATTTTTAAACATTTTCACAATGTACTGTGAATTAACTAAATAACTTCTTGATTTAAAAGGTCCAATATGAAACAAAAGGAAATGTATTATTGGTATATAATATAATAATAATAGAACATACTATATATGTATATTATAGTCCACAACTATCTTGCCTCCCCTGAGCCCTTTGAGTTTTAACAGACCCCCTAAAGCGTGCTGTGAATTTGTTGAGGGGTAATGGAGAATGAATAGGGGAAAGTCAATGCCTCCATCATATGATTGGATATGACTGGTTATGTTTGGCTGTGATTGGTTCGTGCAAAAAAATCCCGCCTCTCGTGTTTGTGCACGTTCCGCGTCTGAATGAACAATATAATGGCATTAATGGGAAGACTAATTTTAAAAAAGTAAACAACTCACATACTTAGATATAATCACTTTGTTATTTCAAAATAAGACTTAAAATGGCATGATCTGTGGGAGTTTCTAGTGCATAATCAGCTTTATTTTTTTTTTAATCATTTATCGCTTTATTTTTTTTATTTTATCAAATTTATATACTTTTTAACGTCAAATGCTCATCTTGTCTAGCTGTGTGTGGACTCTGTGTATTCCGCTTCAAGAAAGTTAGGGTAGGTTGAAAAACTTCTATCTCATTTTCTCCTCCAACTTCAAAATCATCCTACATCGCTACAGAAGTACCGACACAGTGTTTACAAAGTGGACGTGCAAAGAAGATCAACCACCCTTTACGAAAACAGGTAAAACAGCGATGTAGGACAATTTTGAAGTTGGAGAAAATGAGATGGGAGTTTTTCAACCTACTCTACCTGTCTTGAACCGGAAAGTTCAGGCAGAGCTAGACAAGATGAGCATTTGAGGTTAAAAAGTATATAACCTGATTTTTTTGATAAGTGTTCTTTTTTCTTGTTTATTTAACCAAGAAAATGTAACTGGGACATGAAATTACATTTAATTTATTTAAAAAGGACTTAAGTTTTCATAAGCTGTCATGATTTAACCTGATTGAACCTGTCAGTGTTCATGTCTTTTTAATTTGTTTAGCCTCTACTAAATGACAGATAAATTTGTACCATATTACCACACAGTATGACTGAATGCATAAGCTATTTATTTTCCAATCCTAACCGTGCATAATTATATAGTCATATGTCCACCAGTTGGGAACCATTACTCTAAATTAATATTTATTTTTCAAAATAATTACCTGTACTGGTGGTGCTAAACACAGACATGCTTTGGTCAGGAACACTAGGGTTGAGGAGGTGACTCATTGAGGAGGAGTCTGGGACAGTTGCCTTATTTTCTTCAGCAGACACCACAGTGTTTTCACTGACATCACTTTTATTGCAGAATGAATCATACATGTCCCAAGTGGTGGACATGACAGCTGGGTAGAGACATTGAAAATTAAATTTAAATAACAATGAAGTGCAGATTATACAGGAAATATACTTTGTATGGACATTTTACCTTTGTCTACCATTGTAATGCTATCACTTTGGACCTCCTTTGTCTTTGGTGCATCATTGAATGTTTGCATTGAGCGCTCCACATACTTATCATTGCCTTGTCTGTTTTTACACAGTTCTGTGTAAGTGTTGTTTCTTGCCCTTTAAAACGCAAGAACAAAAACCAGCCAGATTATGACTGAGTGTGGCTAGCTAGTCAAAATAAATACTAATAAACTGAACGTCCAACAAGTCAAATGTCATCCTAGTTAATAGAATTAACTAAATCTTATTACTAGGAAAAATTATAATACGTGACTCACTTGACTGCTTCAGCGTCCTCTGAATCTACTGACACGGACACTGCAGGAATGTCCAGCAGCCAGATGGTCTCTGTCTCAGTCAAATAACAATCCACCACCTTGTCCATTATGTCCTCCCTGACCTGCTCCTTCACCTCCTCCCTACGAGCCTGAACATCTGTATAGAGCAAACACACCAAAATGTAGTGTATATCTGTATTAAAATGTGGAACATTAATTCATCAGATAATGATTGAGGAAACTTGGAAATAAAAACCTGAAAGACTGCTGGACAAGTCTGGTTTCACTATTAAATCTTTAGTTTCATCAGTCACTGATTCTGCCGTCTGGCTTGTTCTGGATGCTGAAGTGCTTCCGAAAAAAGACCTGATGTGACAGCAGAGATCACTTGTTTGTTACTATAGCAACAAAAGTGGGATAATTCACTCAAAGTGCTGCAAAGAAGTAATATTTTGACATTTCCCCTCAATTACCTTGTAAACGGTCCAGTAAAGCTTGCGTTGGTTGTCTGGAAGGCTATTGAGGGAAAGTCTGTCACGGTAGCCCATGACGTTTCATGTGCAGGGAATATTTTTCCTTGTTTAGCTTGTAAAACCCCAGGATCTGGATTATATAATGGGTGAGGAGTGACGTCCTGTCCATGTTCATCAAACACCTGGAGAAATAAGTATAAAAATAAATAAGGTATTCTTAGAAATCCTTTTATATAAAAAAAAAAATCAGGGGAGACAGTACCGCATACACATTTATAATAAAACACCCATTACCTGTACAGAGTGTTTTGGTGTTTGAGCCAAGCTCTTGTCCAGAACTTTACTGTCACTTCCTGAGCTGAAGCTCTTTCCACTAAATGAAGGGTTGATGGTCTTTGTGATGCTTTGATTCACACGAAATACCCCAGATGATACATTCAGTGTTTTGGATGACCTTTAGGAAAAAAGTTTCTTTAGTCAATAATGCGGCGACGTAAACAGATTCAAGCCAACATAATAAATCATAAAGTAGTAAAGATGCTGTTCAAAAACGTTTTAGGAATGGCATGTCAAACCTTAGGATACTACTTTAAAATCCATATACAGTTCATGTCAAAAGTTTACATACACCATGCAGAATCTGCAAATTGTTAATTATTTTATCAAAATAAGAGGGATCATACAAAATACATGTTATTTTTTATTTAGCACTGACCTGAATAAGATATTTCACAAAAGACGTTTACATATAGTCCACAAGAGAAAACAATAGTTTAATTTATAAAATGGCCCCGTTCAAAAGTTTACACTTTACATAAACTATGTTGTTACAGTACCTGAATGAGCCACAGCTGTGCTTTTTTTGTTTAGTGATAGTTGTTCATGGGTCTCTTGTTGTCCTGAACAGTTAAACTGCCCGCTGCACTTCAGAAAAATCCTTCAGGTCCCATACATTCTTTGTTTTTTCAACATTTTTGTGTATTTGAACCTTTTTCAACAATGACTGTATGATTTTAAGATCCATCTTTTCACACTGAGGACAACTGAGGGACTCTATAACAGAAGGTTCAAACGCTCACTGATATTTCAGAAATAAACACAATGCATTAAGAGCTGCGGGGTGAAAACTTTTTGAACTTATTTTGTCTTCTGGGAAACATATAAGTATCTTCTGTAGCTTCTGAAGGGCATTACTAAATGAAAAAAAAAAAGATATTTAGGCAAAATAAGAAAAATATACACATCTTCATTCTGTTTAAAAGTTTACATCACCAGTTCTTAATGGAACGTTTTTTTTTCTGGAGCATCATTGAGCGTTTGAACCTTCTGTAATAGTTGCATATGAGTCCCTTAGTTGTCCTCAGTGTGAAAAAAATGGATCTCAAAATCATACAGTCGTTGGAAAGGGTTCAAATACACAAAAATGCTGAAAAACCAAAGAATTTGTGGGACCTGAAGGATTTTTATGAAGAACCAGTGGACAGTTTAACTGTTCAAGAGAAACATGGGACTCATGAACAACTATCACTAAACAAGAAAAACACAGCTGTGGATCAGCAACTCAGTATTAAGAATCAACCGTATGTAACTTTTGAACGAGGTCATATTTATAAATTCAACTATTATTTTCTCTTGTGTACTGAATAAAGTACTGAATAAAAAATAACATGCATTTTGTATGATCCCTCTTAATTTGGTAAAATAATTAACATTTTGCAGATTCTGCAAGGTGTATAAACCTCAACTGTACATAAATTAGCGAATGCACTAGTGACTGGGACGCATAAAATTAACTTACCTGGCGACTTTCAGAGCGGGTCTCTTCTGTTTGACTGTTGTGTGAGACATGTTTTACACTTTTAAAAGCGAAAAATGAAACAGAAGCTGTTAGCTTGTTATATTGCTGTTAGTTTAAGTTATATGCAAGAAAACAAACTGGTGCTGAGGCTTCTTGTTTGAAATTACCATAGAAACAGGCTCCTCCTACTAGTCCATTACAGTGCGCGTTTCGACTTCCATGCAGCAGGCGGCGGTGTGGCGCACTAGTGCGCTGAAAGATTTACCAGAAGAAGAAGGTCATCATTATGTCATATGGAGAATAGGTTAGTTTTTATTGATGTCTACAGTCTTCAGTTTCCAATTAATGATCTCAGATTAATCTGACACGGTTTATAGATATTAGCAGGACGCAAAACATAGCTCACGGTAAGTTGGACATTTGTCGTTTGTTTTGTAATACAGCGTGCATGTGTGTTGGGTGCTAGCCAGTCACATTGACAGTCAGCAGGTAACAACCAGAGCAAATGTATCAAATTCTGAAGCTGGAGGTTTGAATGCATTAGTTTGTAGTTGTTTCGCCTGAAATATACAACAGAGTGTTCATTTTGATATGTTAACCTACTCAATGACAATGATAAAAAAATAAATAACTAAATATAAAGTATATTTTATAACTATAAATGTCTCTCCTCTGTCATATAAACGTATGTAAATATAAGCTGTTTTTAAAATATTCCGTAATGCACGAAGACAGCTTTTTATGAATAAGCAAAGCATGTCTCTGAAATTTGTAGATTTTTATGAATAGCAGACATTTTTCCGTATTTTTTCTGTGCAGAGTTCTCCATATACTGGGTTAATCAGTTGTCCACTGTAAACCATACCTTGTTTGTTTACGCTTGTTTTTTCATTAAAAGTTTCACAGAAAAGTAAAAAAATGGAGGTGTTTATGCATCACTGTCATCGCAAGCTTCCAAACCTCCTGTCCAGGACTCTCTTCAAAGCATTAAAGAGAAGCAACATCAGCAGCGCCATCCACACCTCTCCCCTCACCTCCATCCCATCCAAACCAACCATTCCACCACCACTCGTGTCTCGCCTCTTCCAGCCGTCCAACTACCGTGAAGGTCAAGATGGTGGAGACTTGACATGCCGCAGCCAGAGACTGATGTTGCAGACGGGGCTTATCCATCCCTCCAACCCTGGCTGCTTCTATTACTTACCAGTCGCTCTGAGGTCCATGGAGAAGCTGGTTCGGCTCATAGATGAAGAGATGCATGCGATCGGAGGCCAGAAAATTGACATGCCGGCACTGTGCAGTGCAGAACTTTGGAAGAAGAGTGGCCGCTGGGAGCTAATGGGGAAAGAGATGTTCAGGTTACTGGATCGACACAATGCCGAATACTGCCTCGGACCGACTCATGAAGAAGCAGTCACAGAGCTTTTTGCTTCCCAGACGACAATATCCTACAAGAAGCTGCCACTTCTGCTGTATCAGGTATTAAAAATGGCCTTGGCCACTTCGTTTGTTAAAAAAAGTGCATAGTGCTTTGAATTTTTTCAGATTTAGGTTAAATTCTTTAGTTCCCCTGCCAAAATTGTCCATCAACTGTCAAGGCCTAACTTCTATTTTAGAGATGCTTTCATGTACATCAATTATGCAGAACCATTGTACAGAATTGGTGCAAACTGCTGTCCCACAACCACAAGTATTCAAATCTTAGATGTTTACTAAGATCATTCTATGATCTGTTGAAATCCACAATAATATTTAAAATATCAGTATGTTTAATATCATAATAATAATATAAAATCATCATTTATTGGGTACTTTCAATTGGGAGATGTCCCTGTTGATGTCCCTGAACCCAAACATTAAATTTCAACTTATGAAAATGATATTAAAATTAAAACAATTACACAATAAAAATAAAAAAAAAATTTGCATTGCATTTTATTCTGTTGTTTTTAAAAATATCTTTTTGATTTTGTAAAAAAGTAAAGTTAAAAAAATATATATATTTTTTATCTTTTCTATGTAAATTATGAAACGTTATGTAAAACAAAAATGCGTTCTGCATTTTCATGTCACTACCAAAACAGTGTATGTTTTTGTCCATTTTCTAAGACTGATTTTAACTACTCTCCTACATTTATGATCAGGAAATACTACTGTGCCCCCCTCTATCATAGCTACAACATGTGAGTAGATAGGGCTCATCATTTACATGTAAATGTACTCAAAACTGTGTGTAAGCACTTTTTTTTTTGGGTGTTATTTTATAACATTTAGTTTTTATATGTGTACAACTGTTCAGATCTTTGCTAGCTAACATGTGGTGATTATTATCTTTGAGCTATGTTCAAAAGTATCTAAAATTGTCACTACCGTAACAGTCACAACTGAAACATGTCATCATTGTTTTTGGTAGTGACAAAAGGGAACACGTAATCTGTAATTAGGAGGAAATAACATTTTACTACAGTTATGCACATTTTTAGTATTTTAGTAGTGTTTTAGTTTGTGGGTTAAAATTCTGTAATATGATGTGGTCACTACCAAAACATTATTGTCACTACTAAAAATGTGCAGTTGCAACCGAAATATGGGATTTTTTGTCAAAAATAAAGTATACTGAATTATCAAGATGTAATGATAGTGTTTGGATTAATGTATACAAACTAATGAATCAAATTAGTTCAAAATACAACAAATCTCATAAATCACACTTGAAAAATTTTTAAAATTGTAATCATTATTAATTTACCTCTGAAAACTTTTTAATAAAATAGCAAGAATTGTATTTAGAAGGTGTTAAATAATAGGTCTTATTTAATCTTAATAGGTCAATATAACCCTTCTTAATACATTACAGTCGCGGTCAAAAGTTTACATACACCTTTCAGAATCTGTAAAATGTTAATTATTATACCAAAATAAGAGGGATCGTACAAAATGCATTTTTTTAGTACTGAACTGAATAAGATATTTCAATAAAAGATGTTTCTTTCCACAAGAAAAAATAGTTGAATTTATAAAAATGACCCGGTTCAAAAGTTCACATACACTTACTTCTTAACACTGTGTTGTTACCTGAATGATCCACAGCTGTGTGTGTTTTTTTTATTATATATATATTCTTTTTTTTTTAAGTGATAGTTGTTCATGAGTCCCTTGTTTGTCCTGAACAATTTAACTGCCTGCTGTTCTTCAGAAAAATCCTTCAGGTCCCACAACTTCTTTGGTTTTTCAGCATTTTTGTGTATTTAAACCCTTTCCAACAATAACTGTATGATTTTGATTCATCTTTTCACACTGAGAACAACTGAGGGACTCATATGCAACTAGAACAGAAGGTTCAAACACTCACCGATGCTCCAGAAGGAAAACCGATGCATTACGAGCTCGGGGTGAAAACTTTTGAACAGAATGATTTGTACATTTTCCTTATTTTGTGTATGTAAACTTTTGAACAGGGTAATTTTTTATAAATTCAACTGTTATTTTCTCTTGTGGACTGTGTGTAAATATCTTTATTTAAAATCTTATTCAGGTCAGTACTACATAAAAATAAAAAACGTATTTTGTATGATCCATGTGTTTTGTATGAACATTTTGCAGATTCTGCAGGGTGTATGTAAACTTTTGACCTCAACAGTATATATTACTGTGTTTCAGTAGTGACAAATTTGAGAAGACAATTATTCCAAAACTTTCTGAAAATGCAATAGGAGAATTAACTGCACAATTACTAGAAATGTCTTCATTGGATATTGTACAATTTGCATACATACAAAATTGGTGGGAAAAGACACATTTTTTGAAGACATTTCCAACTCTGACTTTGCACCAATTCTGTAGAATGGCCCATATAAGTAGATGGTTAAGTAACATGGTTATGTCTTGCAGGTCACACGCAAGTTCCGTGATGAACAGAAGCCGAAGTTTGGGCTCCTGCGTGGCCGGGAATTCTACATGAAAGACATGTATTCATTTGACATTAATGAAGAGGCGGCTCTTCATACGTACCACTCTGTGTGTCAATCTTATGGACGAATATTTGACCGACTGGGCTTGAAATGGGTGCAGGTACAGGCTGCCACCGGCAACATAGGAGGCACACTTTCCCATGAGTTTCAGCTGCCGGCAGACATTGGCGAAGACCAGTTACTTGTTTGTGGCAACTGCGGCTTCTCTGCCAACGTTGAAACTGTGGAACCAGGGCAGACTGAGTGCTCAAAGTGCCAAACAGGCACACTAACTGAATCCAAAGGCATCGAAGTGGGGCACACGTTTTACCTCGGCACAAAATATTCGCAGGCGTTTAAGGCCCTGTTCGTTAATGCATCCAATGTGCCTGCAGTGGCTGAGATGGGGTGTTTTGGACTTGGCGTCACTCGAATACTTGCCGCTTCTATAGAGGTGATGTCATATGAGGATGCTATTCGCTGGCCAGGGTTGATCGCTCCTTATCAAGTGTGTGTCCTGCCACCCAAAAAGGGCAGCAAAGCAAATGAAGCCACATTAGTGGCTGAGGAACTGGCTCAAAGCTTGGGAAACAGTCTACCCAACTTAAGAGGAGAGGTGGTATTGGATGACAGGGTTCAGATGACCATTGGAAAACGATTGAAGGATGCTAAAATTTTAGGGTATCCGTATGTGGTGGTGGTAGGACAGAAAGCTCTGGAGGATCAGCCCAGCTTTGAGGTGATTTGTCAGCAGAGTGAAGAGACCATGTTCCTTAGTAAAGAAGGCCTAGTGGATCTTTTAAGTAAAGTTGAAACTATCTAATAATGTTTTATAATATTTTTGTGTACATTTTACAGGTTAAGTGTTCAAAAGTGTGTGATGTGGAAATCTCTGTGATGTTATAACAAGGAAATATTGGTAATAAAGCGGGTCTTCTTGTAATATTTTTGTCATTTTGTTCTTGTCATTATAGAGCCACCAAGGTGCACTAAGTATAGTTTAACTATATTGAAAAAACATTAGAAACTCAGTAATGACATGTTATTAACAATTGTTGCCAAATACTTGAATGGAAAGTAGTAAAAGCCTGCTCAAAAAGTAGGTTGATGTTGTCGTACGCTAATAAACATACAGTATTTATTACATTGTCAGGTCATATTTTAATTCTGCCTAATTTCAGATCTTTAAAACTATTTGCTTCTTTATTAGACTGTATTTAAATACAGTCAAACTACCAAAAAAAAAAAAAGCTGTTTGAATTTAGTTTCTTTTTTTAGTTTTTTTTTTTTTTGGGAGCAAAAATGCAAAATCTGGCACCCACAGAAAAAAGTACCTAGATTTGTGTTTCCTTTTTTTAATTTATTTATTTATTTATTTTTCTTGCAAGTATTTGTAAAGACTTGTGATTGCTAAATGGATAGGAATGGGACTTTTTTTTTTCTACTTCTTGGATAAGAAGTATTTTTTTTTTTTTGTTGTTGTACTCCAGACCAGCTGGTGGCGGTAATGCGTCTCTCGCGTGTGTCAAGCACCAGAGGAATAGTTGCTTGCTAAGGCCATGTGGTTCCATGCTACAGTTTAGTTATAGTTTTATCGCATTTTGGAGCGTTTAGCTCCTAATAGCTGATACTCTTTGAACACTGTAACGTATTAAGATACATCCAGTAGCACATTATTTTAAGTGGAATATATCACAAAAATAATTAAACAGAAAAACCATGGCTGCACCAGCGCAAGGCGAAGACAGTGACGATGCCATGGATGAATTTATGGAGAAGTTTAAAACACAGAAATACAAAAATGCGTTTAATGAAAGCAACTGGGAGGAGGTAAGTACCGTCATATTAGTAAAGTACACTGACAACTTTATGTCACTGCTGTTGAACGAACATGACGTTACTAAAGTTCAAGGAGTATGTTATTGCATTGCATTTGACCGTCACAGCTTGTTATTATATGTAAATACGCGTTTTAAATCTTGCAGGAATTTGATAAGGTGCCCATGTTTATGAAGACAGCACCAGAAAACATAGACCCAGAGAAACACCCTGACCTCGCCTGCATTCAGTCTATCATCCATGATGATGACAGAACACCTGAAGGTGAGTGAGCTCTTTATTTTTTACATTGTCTTTGTTTTGATTGCTTCTTTGTGTGAACTATGTACCTCCTTTAAATGATAATTGTATATTTTATCTGAACCTTTTCTTTTTCCTCAGAGAAAGCCAGAGGTCTGAAGGATGAGGGGAATGATTATTTTAAGGAGAAGAATTATAAGAAAGCTGTAGTGTCTTACACAGAAGGATTGAAAAAGAACTGTACGGATGTTGAACTCAATGCAATTCTGTACACCAACCGTGCAGCTGCACATTTCTATTTAGGTACAGTAAGTATTCCCCCAAACACACATATGCGAGTCTGTGTTAAAGTTGCCTTGCAGATGTGTCAGGATAATTACGTTTTTCTCTCTTTGATGTATGCAATTAACTATTTCCTTTAGGAAATATGCGTTCGGCGTTGAATGATGCCACAGCTGCAAAGAAACTGAAGCCAGACCACATTAAAGCCATAATCAGAGGTGAGTTGTGTGTAAAGTTCACGAAATCTGTTTTTTTTTTTTTTGTACAGAAAATGTGTATATACATTTAAGGTCAAAATTTTACATGCACCTTGCTGAATTTGCAAAATGTTAATTATTTTACCAAAATAAGAGGGATCATACAAAATGCATGCACATTTTTTTTTTTAATTTAGTACTGACCTGAATAAGATATTTCACGTAAAAGATGTTTACATATAGTCCACAAAAGAAAATAGTTAAATTTATAGAAATGGTGCCGTTCCAAAGTTTACATAAACTTGATACTGTGTTGTTACCTGAATGATCCACAGCTGTGTTTTTTTTAAGTGATAGTTGTTCTTTGTTTGTCCTGAACAGTTAAACTGTCTGCTGTTCTTCAGAAAAGTCCTTCAGGTCCTACAAATTATTTGGTTTTCCAGCTTTTTTGTGTATTTGAACCCTTTCCAGCAATGACTGTATGATTTTGAGATCCATCTTTTTACACTGATGACAACTGAGGGACTTATTGTTGAAAATAGTTAAAATACACAAAAATGCTGAAAAATCAAAGAATCTGTGTGACCTGAAGGATTTTTCTGAAGAACAGCAGGCAGTTTAACTGTTCAGGACAAACAAGGGGCTCATGAACAACTATCATTAAACAAAAAACACAGCTGTGGATTATTCAGGTAACAACACAGTATTAAGAATACATTTTTATAAATTTAACTATTATTTTCTCTTGTGGACTATATGTAAACGTCTTTTTTGTGCAATATCTTATTCACGTCAGTACTAAATAAAAAATGACATGCATTTTGTATGATCCCTCTTATTTTGGTAAAATAATTAGCATTTTGCAAGGTGTATTTAAACTTTTGACTTCAACTGTATCTGTGTTTTTTTTTTTTTTGTGTATGTATTTAGGTGCACAATGCTCAATGGAGCTGCGTAATTACGCAGGAGCATTGCAGTGGTGTGATGAAGGTCTCAGGCTGCTTCCTACCGACAAGAAACTACAGGAGCTGAGAGCCACAGCAGACAAACAGAAGGTAGAAAGGCCTGACAGGAAGATTTGCTGAAAATGCACTCCCCCTCAGGCCATCCAAGATGTAGATGTTTGTTTTCTCATCAGAACACGTTTGGAGAAATTTAGCAGTACAACAACCAATTGATCCTCTGCAGTAAATGGGTCCATCAGAATGAGAGTCCAAACAGCTGATAAAAACATTATAATACACACTAGTAATACACACTACAGTGCATCAACCAAGTCCAAAGCTGTGTGTTTGCAAAAAACAAGTCCGTAATTATGGAGTTTTAACTTTAAACCATAACCTCTGGCCAAAATATCAGTTCATAATCCACAACACATCTTCCAGTGGTAAAAGTCCATCCCCTGTTATCCTCAAATATTAAAATCCACTAACATGTTTGGGCATATTTCTCTCCTGATTCAGACGAGACAACTTTTTCACGAAAAGGCAATTTTTTGATTATAGGGTTTGGTTTGAAATGAAAAAATGTATTAAGAAAAGATTTGTTTATTGCAAACACGCAGCTTTTCACTTTACAAGACACTGTGGAGTCATGTGGATTACGTTTTTGATTATTGTGAAGCTTTTATCACCTGTTTAAACTCTCATTTTGATGGCACCCATTCACCACAGATGATCCATTAGGGAGTAGGTGATGTAATGCTAAATTTCTCCAAATCTGTTCCAATAAAGAAAGAAACTCATCAAGCCAAGATGGCCTGAGGATAAGTAAAATTTAAGCAAATTATCATTTTTGGGTGAACTGTTCCTTTAAAGCACTTAAAGGAGAAGTCCACTACCAGAACAACAATTTACAGATAATGTACTCACCCCCTTGTCATCCAAGTTGTTCATGTCTGTCTTTCTTTGGTCATAAAGAAATAGTTTTTTGAGGAAAACATTTCAGGATTTTTCTTCATATAATGGACTGATATGGTGCCCTGAGTTTAAACGTCCCAAATACAGTTTTAAATGCGGCTTCAGTTGATCCCAAATGATTTTTGAAGTTGAAGGAGAAAAAACGATCAGAGTTTTTCGACATACCCTAACTATCTTGAGCCAGAATACACAGAGTTCAGGGAAAGTTAGAGAAGATGAGCGTTTGAAATTAAAAAGTATTTAAATGGTATTTTTTTTAATGAAAATAACAATCGTTTCGCTAGATAAGACCCATTTCCCCATCCCGCATTTGGGATCGTTTGAAGCCACATTTAATTTACATTTTGGAAGTTCAAAATCAGGGCACCATACCAGTCCATTATATGGAGAAAAATCCTGAAATGTAAATTGTTGTTCTGAAAGTGGACTTCTCCTTTAAGGTGTAAGGATTTACAGAATTAATGTGATAAAGTGAATGTAATGTAAATATATTAATAACAAATTCCAGTTCTAACACTTAAACGATTTATTTGTTAATTTGTAATTGTGCATTGCTGTCTTATTTTTTTGCATATTTACTAATCACTTTTTGTTTGTAATCTTCTAATCTCAGTTGATTTTGCTGTTTGCTCCTGTGTTTAATGTATTTTTGTTGTAGAGGGAAGCTGACAGAGATGCCAGGAAGGCAAAGGTTAAAGCGAAGAAGCAACAGAATGACAAAGAAGCATTGTTAGCTGCCATTAAGGTACTGCAGATACAGAGTTTAATTTAAAAATAATTTTAAAACTGCGTTATAAAAGAGCAAAATCTTTAATGACTCATTTTTTTTTTAGGAGCGTGGCATTAAACTTCTGAAGACCGAGCCTTCTCAACATAGGGGTTCGGACAGTGAGGATGATGATGGAGGTGCGTCTAGAACCCTGGCTGATTTGGAGCTTGATGGAATTGGCTCTCAGGAGGCCACAGGAGCTCGTGTTTATATGGATGAGCAGGGAGTCCTTCACTGGCCAGTGCTGTTCCTCTACCCTGAGCACAGCCAGACTGACTTCATATCAGCTTTCTGCGAGAACTCCAGGTTTGTTAAAAAGTCAAAATATTATTATTATTAAATAATGTGTATCCTTTTTGAGGAATGGAGGCCTGAATATTGAACTACTAATTTGTATTGAAGTAATTAATTTAAATTGAAAATCTGCAAATATTGATTTGGTATATAACTAACTTTTTGTGTCGTTCAGCTTCATAGACCATTTGGCAGTTATGTTTGGTGAAGAGCTTCCCCCCTGGGATTCAGACAGAAAATATCAGCCACAAAATCTACAGGTCGGTATACAAAGAGACGAAAAGAACACCTTTTGATCCGTACCCATCCTCTGAAGCTAGAAATTAAATTAGATGTGATACTAAAAGATTTGTTTTTGTAACCTCAATTTTTTTCAGCTCTTTTTTGAGGATCCTGAAAAAGGAAACCTTTATCAAGTTGATCTTGAAAAGTCACTTCTTAACGTTCTTCAGCATCAAAGGTATTTCAGAGGAATTTCTTCTAAGTAGTTTTATCACTGTTTGAATAGGTCTCTGATGTTCTTTGTCTATTTTGTTCTTTCCAGGTGCTCGGTGAAGGCAGGGACGCCTAGTTTCATTGTGCTGGTATCAGGCTCTCCTTTTTCTAAGCAGTTTTTATCAGGAAAAAAGGTCCAGAGATTGAAATGATGTTCTGTTCAGAACTTAAAAGACTTTAAACGCCCTGGCTATAAATCAGCCCTCTGCTATTAGGAATTTCTGCGTACCCCACCCCTTGAGAAAACTCTGGAGATTAAAGCAGAACTTTGAAGTGGATTTCTTTTGCGGCAACGTCAATGATTCACCTTAAAAGCATGTACCATCCCAACCCCCACCCACCCATTTTGGTGGGGGGAAAATTTCTTTCATGTGCAATTTGAGATAGAAAACATTACAGGTGTAAAATACAGATATAAAACTGATTATTTTTTAGATATTTCGGTATTTAACTCTGCCTTTTTTACCATATACTACCAGTCAAAAGTTTTTGAACAGTAAGGTTTACAGAAGTCTCTTCTGCTCACCAAACCTGTGTTTATTTGATTCAAGTTACAGCAAAAACAGTGAAATTTTGAAATATTTTTAGTATTTAAAGTAACTCTTTTCTATTTAAAAATGTAATTTATTCTTGTCATTTTAAAGCTTAATTTTTAGCATCATTACTCCAGTCATATGGTCCTTCAGAAATCATTCTAATATTCTGATTTGCTGCTCAAAACACATTTGTTAGTAGAATTTTTCAGGTTTCTTTGATGAAGTTCAGTAGAACAGCATTTATCTGAAGTATACATCTTTTGTAACATTATAAATGTCTTTATGACGTTAGATCAATTTAAAGCATGCTTGCTAAATAAAAGTATTAATTTTTTGAATTCTAGAATATTTATTGTACAGTCTTTTTTATTTCAGATAAATGCTGATCTTTGGATCTTACTATTCATCAAATAATCCTGAGAAAATGTACTCAACTGTTTTAAATATTGATGATAATTTAAAAAATATTTCTCAAACAGCAAATCAGCATATTAGAATGATTTCTGAAGGATCATGTGACACTGAAGACTGGAGTAATGATGCTGAAAATGTAGGTTTTATCACAGAAATAAATTACATTTTAAAATGTATTCGAGTAGTAAGCAGTTATTTTAAATAATAAAATATTTCACAATATTACTGCTTTGGTTGTATTTTGGATAAAATAAATGCAGGCTTGGTGAGAAGAGACTTTAAAAAAAAAAATATATATATATATATATATATATATATAATTTACTGTTCAAAAACTTTTGACTGGTAGTGTAGCTCATGTCGTTCCAAACTGGTATGACTTAATTTCTTAAGCAGAACACAAGAAAATATTGGAGCCCTTTGACTTCCTTTTGTATTGACAGAAAACAATGGGACATTTCTTATAGTATCTTTCCTGCTCCACAAAAGAATATAAGTCATACAGTTTTGTAACATAATGAGGAGTGAATAAATGACGACCAAAGTCACTTTTTGGGTTGTGTATTGCTTCAAAACAGTTTCTGGATAAAATAAATTGGACTCAACCATGCTTGAGCTTTTTAGACAACATTAACCAGTGCTGAACTGATTTAGGGATTACCATCTAATGCAAACCTCATTTAGCGAGGTTTATGATTTAAATAAAAATGTATTTATGATGAAATGCCATACGATTCCGATAGCCCATGCTTTTATGATTTTTATAATGACATTTTTTATTACAAGCGATGTTAGCATAATTTAAATAAGGCTTTCCCCCCCTCTTTTGCTTTATTGACAGCAGCAATCAACCTGACATGAACCAGATATTTATGTAAAACTTGTTTGCGTTGTCCATTGTGATTTGAGAATGTTCCTAAGAGGTAATAGTGTAGGAATTAATATTTAAATGAAGAGTTTCTTCTATTTTTAAAAATACTATTTGTTTACTTGTAGGTTTGAATGTAAATAGTCCTAGATTTTCAATGTGGTCTCAGGCTTGTGAACCCCATAGTACATCTCTAGGTTTAAACACTTATTTCTTGTGTAACTGGCTCTTCGTGCTTTGTGGCATGTGCTGGAGGAAAAATTTACCATAAAGACAACATTCCAAAACAACTTTTTAAACTTTCACACAATAGTAATAATTTCAAAACATTTCCCTCATCCATCACTCAGCATTAAAGAAGTTCACTTCCAGAACAACAATTTAAATACTTCTTAATCTCAAACGCTTGTCTTGTCTTTTCTTTTCTGAACTCTGTGTATTCTGTTTCAAGACAGTTATATGTCGAAAAACTCCAATCATATTTTTCCCTCAACTTCAAAAATCATTTCAAAATCATCCTACATCACTGCTGAAGTACCGACCAGTCTTTGCAATGTGAACATGCAAAGAAGATCAAACACCCTAACAAAAAGGTAAAACAGTGATATAGGACGATTTTGAAGTTGAGGGAGAACATGAGATGGGAGTTTTAGATAAAACAGGTTGGGAAGAGCAAGACAAGATGATCATCGACATTAAAAAGTATATAAATTGTATTATTTTATGAAAATAACCGATTGTTTCGTAAATAAGACCCTTCTTCCTCGGCTGGGATGCATTTAAACTGCATTTTGGAAGTTCAAACTTGGGGCACCATATCAATCCATTATATAGGAAAAATGCTGAAATGTTTTTCTCAAAAATTTCTTTACGACTGAAGAAAGAAAGACATGAACATCTTGGATGACAGGGGTGAGTAAATTATCTGTAAATTGTTGTTCTGGAAGTTGACTTCTCCTTTAACAAAAGTGATCACCTCTAAGTTGAAATGAGGCGTTACATTATTATTAATTCCTGGACATCACATATTGCCCATCAACACATTATCTGGAGTCCCTTCCTGTTATTTCAAAGATTCTTTCAAATAGACATGGACCTTCCCAATGTGAATTTTTCCCTTGTGGCTGCGGCTCTTCAGCAACTTTCTAACCACTTCCAACCTCCCTTCTTCACCAGATCTTTTGAGAGCTCTGTCACCTCATCCGTGGTGCTCGGCACAGTGCCTTCAACTCAGTCTGAACAATGTTTGCTCCGCTCTTCCGCCTGTTTTAAACATTCCTCTAATTGGATTATAGCGGCAAAGCAGCCCCTTGGACGCTGGGAGGCTCCAGTTCAAGCGCTTTCCTAAAACAGTGATGGCGTTCTGCTCCCTCTCCTTTCAGCAGCAGGCAGTGACCCGGGAGCTGTAGTTTGGAGATTGTAGAGCCCAGAGGGACACTGCAGAGCTTTAGATAGACTAACCAGGGCCTGGTTTATTGCCATTTCATCGACCAACAGGCTCTCCTGTAGCCACACCGTAGTAGTAAACCTGAGAGAACGAAGAGATGGATATATTAGGCTCTTAAACTATTAACTACACTACCAGTCAAAAGTTTTTGGACAGTAAGATTTTTCTTTTAAAGATGTCTCTTCTGCTCCCCAAGCCTGCATTTATTTGATCCAAAATACAGCAAGGCAGTAATCTTGTAAAAATATTTTTGTAACATTATACACTATACCATTCAAAGTTGGAATACTTTTTGGGGATTATAGAAATTACATATAGAAATTAATACTTTTATTTAGCAAGCATGCTTTAAATTTATCACAAGTGATGATAAAGACACTTATAATGTTACAAAGATTTCTACTTCAGATAAATGCTTATTCTGAACTTTCTATTCATCAAAGAAACCTAAAAAAAAAAAAAAAATAAATCTACTCAGCTGTTTTCAACATAATAATAATAATAAATGTTTTTTAAGCAGCAAATCAGTATATTAGAATGATTTCTGAAAGATGATTCCAAAAAGAAATCACAGGAATAAATTACATTTTAAAATATATTCAAATAAAAACAGTTATTTTAAATATAGTTAAAATATTTCAAAGTTGTACTGTTTTTGCTGTACTTTGGATCAAATAAATGCAGACTTGGTGAGCAGAAGAAAGAAAAAATTAAAAATCTTACTGTCCAAAAACTTTCGACTGGTAGTGTATATCAGTAGTTAAACTACCAGTCAGACATTTGGAATAACTGTATTTATGTTTTTAAAAAAAGTCTTGATACAAGGCTGCATTTATTTGATAAAAAATACAGTAAAAGCAGGAATATTGTGAAATGCATTCTAATATGCTGATCTGTTGCACAAGAAACTTTATTCATCAAGTATCAAAAGTGACAGTAAATTAGCCTTAGTGAGCATAAGGGACCAAATGTTTGACCTAGTGTATGTTTTATGTTCTCCTAACTACCTGACCCATCTCCAAATGAGTCCTCAAACAGGGTCGCACAGCCAGAACACGTTCCAGGTCAGCACGGGCCTCTTTCAGAATCTGACGGTCGGGGATGCCACCTTGGCTGCACTTTGCTTTATCCAGATCCTTTGCATATGTGGTGACGCCAAGCTGGAGAAAAAGTTGCAAATTGCATAACATATGTTAAGGTGCATTAAAACTATAAAAACTAAATTAGGCAGGGGAAAAATGGAAAAAATAAAATAAATAGGGGGCAGAAATGAACACATACACAGAGGACCTAAAAATTATATGGATGCCATAAAAAGGCATAAGTTCTCAAATGTTATTTTATCATGTTAATGTGATGAAGTACACCTGTGTGAATGTACAAAGAAAATTATGTCATTAATTACCCTAATGTCGTTACAAACCCATAACAGTTTCGTTCATCTTCGGAACACTAAGTAAGATATTTTTGATGAAATCCAAGAGCTTTATGACCCTGCACAGACAGCAACGCAACTGACACTAGTAAATAATATAAAATAGTAATAATAGTAACTAGAGGTCAGCCGATGTATCGGTTTTGCTGATTAATCGGCACCGATAGTTGATTGGTGGAAAAATCGGTTATCGGCAAAAATCAATGCTGACAGTTTTTTCCAGGTTGGGTCCGTTGCTGGAGCAGATGAGAAGATTGTCATACAGCACGAGAGCGGCCTCTAGTGGAAGTCACTGACCACTGACAGCACATGCAGTTTGTTTAGACACGACACTGCCCGCTGCACAGAGCAGGACACTTCAAAAGCGGATTTAAAACGTCAACAACGAAATGGTGTGTACAGTATGCTGTAGTGCATGTTTTCATGTCATTACTAAGCGATGAATTTATTGACTAGATGCTGCATCTAGGACAGCAGTATACTTTTACCCGTTTGGTTATCAAATAAAGTCTTGTAGACCATCGCTTGAATTGAACGCGACGTGTCCGGTGTGTGTGATACCGGAGAGCTGCGAGTTCTTCTAGACGCGGCACTGCAACTGTTGCCCGTTGTGTAACCAACATATTTTTATATTTTGATTAGATAACCACAAATGTTGTAGAATAGAAGCAGTTAAATTGTGAAAGTACACAATATCCATATGTATGCAATTTCAATACTGTGGCCTTTGTGTAGAATTAAGATTAATAAAAGCTGTATAATAGAAGTATTGTTCTTTGTTAGAATGTGTTAATTTCAGCATTTACTGATATATTTTAAAATTTTTAGTTGCTTTTGTTAACATTAATGAACAATGAACTAACTGTAATGATCAATATATAATTAATATTAATATTTTTTATTCATTTACAAAGTATGGTTCAGTAGGCTACTTTTAAAAAAAAAAATAAAAAATAGTAGAGCACTATTTATTTTGCATTTAGTACTCATTTTAAAAACTATCGGTCGATTAATCGGTATCGGCCAGTGTGGTCCAACCTAGTTATCAGTATCGCTAAAATCCAATATTGGTCGACCTCTAATAGTAACCATAAAGTTATGAAGCTACAAGAATCAGTGTTGGGGAATGCAATTACAATATTCCATTACTCCCTAAAAAAGTAGCTATTTACGCTACTTAGTTACTTCTTTTATGTAAAGTAACGCATTACGTTACTTTTGTGTTACTTTTTAAATCTGGACTGGCTTGCTGGTTTGTTTACAATATAAAAAGTTGTATTTTTGGCAAATGTAAAAGCCCTTTCACACCAAAACTCTGTACTTATTCCCAGAGAGCTGTAAATCAGTCAGTGGGAAAACAAAGTAACTGGTGTTACTTAATTGAAAAAGATATTTTCTTGTAAATTAAAAAGTAATGCCAACAGTATTCTCATAGCTTCATAACATTAGGGTTAAACCACTGATGTAACATGGATTATTTAAATGATGACCTTACTACCTTTGTGAATCTTGAACGTGGTAGTTGCATTGCTGTCTATGCAGGGTCAGAAAGCTCTCGGATTTCATCAAAAATATCTTAATTTGTGTTTCAAAGATTAATGACAAATGTCTCAGAGGTATGGAATGACATGAAGGTGAGTAATTAATGACAGAATTTTCATTTTTGGGTGAACTATCCCTTTCAGGGGACTTAAGAAGAAAGTTATATTTAAATGCTGTTGCATAAATTCTTTTGCACTCCCACAAAAAGTGTAGTTTTCTTTATATCTTATATTAGTTCCATCACAAAAATTTTGCAAGCGCACAAAGTTTCTCAGGAAGTGGAATACATGTATGATACATGTGAACGCAGAAGCTTTGAAATAATTTTTCCATCTCATGTTTTATGACCCTTTACTGAACTCATTTAATCCACTAATCCACTAGTTGGGCCAATAAAGGTGGTAATCAAGTATTTTGCTTACCTTGGCACGAGTGCAGTATGCCTGCCAATTGAGTTCTGCATCAGGCAGGACACTCAGAGCCATGTTGCAGATACCTGTGGCCATCTCTAGTTTGCCTGACAGGAAGAACACGTTTGCTAGCCTGTTGAGTATGAATGCATCATCCGTGGCGAGCTTAATGGCCTGTAAAAATCAGCGGCGAGAACAAATCTAATCATTTAGAGTCTTTCACACTATTATTATTATTTCACACATTATTATGCACATAGTCATAGTATTATTAGCGTAAATGCATTGGCATGTCAATTTATCACTTCGTGTTTAATCATATCAAACACAAGCCTAAGCACATCTTTCTAACACCTGTGTCAAGAATCAACATAGTTACACCCATACAGGTTGTGGCTACAGAGGAAATGTGCAAATAATCTCAACACTGGAATCAGGATATCTGGAATCTATTAGCTTGACCACAGGAAGACATTCTACATTTTCCAGGTCTGACATACAGTACCGATCCGTAACACGTCAGCGGGTCCAATCCGGAGAAACCACAGTCATGGACTGACATTGGCACAGTTGAGAATTCCTCCGTCCGCTCCAGCATGAGACCAACATAACACCAAGCCAGTGCTAGAGGGATAAAAAGACACTGTCTTAATGATTCCTTGACATCTGAGATCTGCTAGAAGACACTGATAAAAGGTCATAAAAGAGCCAAGCGTGACATGTGGCAACATAAAACCGGAAAGGCTGGTCTGTGGAACCTTTCACTTCTCCATTGGGCCCTTTGGTTGTCAGGGCCCTCAAGGTGAGTGTAAAGTAAATTTAACAACATTATAAACAGACAAAAAGCACTGGGATGTGTACCAGAGAATATTTTTCAATGTGAAATAGTTGTAGAAACACAGAGCTAAAACAAGATAACTAATTAATACAGTGTCGCCATGGATTAATAAATTGTGGGAATGAATTCTTAATTTGTGGCCAAGTCTTTTTATTCAGCATGTCATGTGCGTGGCTTCATACTTATGCATTACACAAAACTGGAAAAAATAAACATCATATATTGCATTTGTAACTTCATATTCAATATTCCCCACACATTTGCTGTGTGGACATTGCATCTCACAAACAGGCTCCTCTGAGGACCATAATCGATTCTTGATTTACCGTATTATCTAAGAACATAGAAGCCGACTGTGTTTACGCTTTATTAAAAATCTTCATCATATCTACTCCTTGAAAATTACCTTTGAGATGTGTGTTGTTAGATTTTAGAGTCTCTGTGAGAAGCTTGAGGCCCTTGTTGAAATAGTTCAGTCTTGTGAGGTCAATGTCTTTCGAATCCCTTACAATTCCATCTAACCTATTAAAACAAACAAAGGTTAAGGTTATTGACATAGTTACATTATTGTTTCAGTTCATGACAGCTTAGATAAGCTTGATGTGTTAAAAATTAAACTGAACAGGTAAAGTGTCAAAAATACCTTATGTAAATTGTTGCCATTTTAAAATACCAACTTCTTTTTTCCTCAACTGGTATCTGTAGGAAATAAAAAAACAGAACAAAGTCCTACACTTAAAAAAAATATATTCAAATAGGTTCCAAAGTACTGTTTTAATATGAAGGGATTTTCCTTTCCTTATTATCAAAGGTGTTTTCCTCATATTTTGAATTGTATTGTTTTGTTTGAGGGAAATGTGTGTAAACTTAACAGAAAATGTTTTACTATGGAAATTAATATCTAATAATTCATTCAAAAATACCTAAAGAAAAATGCAATTCATACAAACAATGACTTGAATAGAAAAAAAAATAGAGTCAAAAATATTAAAAGCTGATATCATTACTCAAAAAAAATGTTGTTTGCTATAATCTTTTTTTATTTTATTTTTTTACAAAAAAATATTGAAATAGAACCGTTTTACTGGTTATTAATATTTGAAAAAGTTTTTAAAGGAAACATTTTTTTACCTTTTTATAACAAGACAAATTTACACTACCAGTCAAAAGTTTTTGAACAGTAAGATTTTTAATGTTTTTAAATAAGTCTCTTCTGCTCACCAGGCCTGCATTTATTTGATCGAAAGTTCAGCAAAACAGTAAAATTTTGAAATATTTTTACTATTTAAAAATAACTGTTTTCTATTTGAAAATATTTAAAATGTAATTTATTCCTGTGATTTAAAAGCTGAATTTTCAGCTTCATTACTCTAGTGACTCTAGTCACTTTTTTTTTTTTTTTTTGCTGTACATTGGATCAAATAAATGTAGGCTTGGTGAACAGAAGAGACTTCTTAAAATAAAAACATTACAAATTACATTACAAAACCTTCTGACTGGTAGTGTAATTTTATAATTTCACATGGTATAACTCTGCAAAAACGTAATGATGTACTGCGAATTATCTTCAAATTTGAATTTGTGACATGCTCACCAGTTCCTCTCCATAATCTAGTGCGCGGTTGTATAACATCAGTGCGGCTGTCAGTCTCTCCCGTAAATCTTCATCCCTTTCCAGCTCCACATCATGAGGATGTGCGTAAGCCTGTTCAGCCAAGCACCGTGCTACCCTGAGTCTGCAGTCTGTCTGGTTTTCCCCCATTTCTGTGCCCATAAGGGCAGCCACACGTTCCACGCACTCCCCCTCCTCCAGCTCGCGACCCAGGCGTTCATATACATAACCAAGGTTAGCGCAGGCGTTGAGGTTTTCTGGATCCTCTTGGCAGATGCTGTGAAAGGCCTCTTCTGCCGTCTCCAGTTCGTCAACGTGAAAGGCCAGCAGGCCCAGCATATTGCGCACAGCGTACTGCAGTCGTCCCGTCTCAGCTTCAAGCTCAGCCCTGAGGCTCTCGCGTTTGAGCTGGGTGTCCCGGTGACGGAGGGTGACCGGTCCATTGGGTTCACCGTTCAGATTGAGCTCCAAATGAAAGTGGCCAGGGATGTAGGCCATCCCCTCAATCAGAGACTCAATGTCTTCTTCTGTGCTGTCCTCCATTGTCTCCCACACTTAGTGACAATGCCTGACTAAGACAGTACAACTTATATGTGGGACAGGAAATACAGGTTTGAAGAGGAGGAGAACTGAGATGTTAGGAAAGATGTTAAACGTGTGCTTTCTTGCTTCCTGTAACAGGTTTCTCCACCCCAACATTGTGGCTTTAACATTAACTATGCTAATTTCAAAGGACAACATGGTTTGCTTCAGAAACTGTGTAAAGAATGAGTCTTACTTTCTGAATTTGACTGACACACCTTGGTCTTATGTAGGGTTTGCCATTAGCCATGATTCGGCAAAACAAAACACCATTTTAAATACTGCCAGTTGTGATAGAAATGCAATCCACTGCATTTCGAAATCAGAGCTTCCTGATCTCTGTCTGTTTGTGAAAGAAATTCTTCATGTTCATGTGGTCTGATGAGCATTTTGATAAATATTTCCTTTAGCATTATTGTGACTTGTGCTGAGTGACCTAAACTGATTTGAGTGCTCTTAAATACAGATAAATGTTACCAGATAATTATTATTTCAACTCTTCCTGACCTCAAGAGGGTTGTTTACTCAAAACGGATATATAAAAATTATATTATCAGTAAGTCATGGCAACTTTAATTTTTTTGTATTTATTTATTTATTTATTTTTAACAGTTCAGAATAAGATGAAGAATTTATATGAAATTAATCTTGATTTTTTTAAAGATGGTTTTATGTAATGACTTGTACATGTACTTAACCCAGGTTGGCCCAGGAAGTTTTCTGGATCCTCTTGCCAGATGCTGTGAAAGGCAGAACACACACATAAATATATATTGTTATTGATGCTTTCAATAAAAAATAAAAATGTATTAATGTCACATGCAGTGAGTAAATGATGACAGAATTTTCTATATTAGAGTTTTAGAATATTATCTTTTTTCCATTTGTGACCATTTGATTGTATGGGTCAAAATGATTAATTTTTCTTTTATACCAAAAATCATTAGAATATTAAGAAAAGATCATGTTCCATGAAGATGTTTTATCATTTTTCTACTGCAAATATATCAAAACTGAATTTTTCAGCATTGCTATGGACTTAATTTGGTCAACTTTAAAAGGTGATTTCCTCAATATTTTGATTTTCTTTGCACCCTCAGATGCCAGATTTTCAAACTGTTATATTTCGGACAAATATTCTCCTATCCTAACAAACATCAATGAAAAAGCTTATTTATTCAGCTTTCAGATAATGTATAAATCTCATTTTCAGCAGCCAACACAATTCTACATAAAAATCTTAGCAAGTCAGTTCATAATTTCCATTTTAGGTGCAATTTCCATAATGACCACTAGAATGAATCCTTTCTCTAAATATAGAGAATATACAAAGAACGACATGCTTAGGTCTTAAATGGCATGAAAATCTTCTGAATTTCTCAGTGTTGCTCATCTCAAAAATATTTTACATAACACCTTCAAGCATTGGAATATGCATATAGACCTTATTTGAATTTTTAAATATTTTCATATTACCTTCCGGCTAATAATAGCTCCACATTATGACATGAGAACCTTCAATGCTAGGCCTATATATTAAGCTCCCGTTTTAAAAATTAAATGAATGAGCAGTGACCCTTCAATGGTTACCTCAGACTGGAAATATGGGTCTGTTGTATGAGGTTGCTCTCCTTACACTCCTGTTCTGTTTTTGTCTCTGATGACTATAACAGAGGGGGGATCCTCATTGTGCAGCCAGCAGATGCTTAATGATGTCATCTTGACATGGTCTTGGCCCTGCATATCAGGCATGTGGTAATATGCAGTACTAGCCACAACTGTTTTCATGAGTATGGAAACACAGTGTCAACTCACCCTTTACTGTTCTGACATACGGTTGGCAAGTAGATTACGGAGAGGAAACATATTAAATGTCAGTCTAGGATGTGTTTAGGAGACAGTTTGGTGCTTGATATTCAACAGTTCCAGTCTGAAGAGAAACGTGTTAAAATAATAATAATGCACATACATTATTTAATGCAGACATTGTGTTTAGTATAGATACGTTTTGTCTAATTAGTTTAAGAATGGGACAGTTTCTTGTTTTCATGTTTCAAGTGAACATATCTCATTCTTCACACGAAGGAAATTTCAATGGAAATATGGCTAAAATAGCATATTTACCTTTTTCTTGGCTCTGGCTTCCGGTCTCATCGGCGTCCAACTTTTAAGCTGTTAAAAACAGCTCGTTTTCCTGCTTGATATTGCAAATTGGTGTGTCTTACCATATTATTTTAATGTAGTACTTTATGAGCACACTGGTTTGTAGTGCACAGTTTTACCGTTCACTGCACGTTGTTATTTTTCTTGTTATTTTCCAATAGCGGATAATGAACCGGAAGTCTCACTCATAGACTTACTTCCGCGTTTTACGTTGAAATATATTCACTCAGTTTTACATTTTTGGATTAAATGATTTTTATTACTTTAAACTTTATTTTACAGTGACCTTGTTACATGTATTTACTATATAACAGTAAATTATCCATAACTACACGCAAATAACCCAACCAAGCTCATGTTAATTAATAATATTCAGTACTTAAATGTATAATTACCCTGTAACAATTAAGGGCACTTTAAATGAAGTGCAAACGTAATTAGTTATAATTGCATGTGCTATACAGCTAACAAGGACTATTGTCTAAAGTAGGCCTATTACCAGTTTAACTTGTCGGAGTGAATTGTTCATTTCTAGGTCGCGTTTACTTCCTCATTTACGGTAGTGAACTTCTGCGCTCCGCTCGCTGTCATGCAGGTGGAATTCAGTCCAGCCGTGTGATTCAAGCACATCAGGACAGACATTCAGTTTGAAGAGAGCTCCTCTCCAAGCCTGACTTCATATCCGACCATCACATCCACATTTTACCTCATCACAGTCATGGCATCATCAGCACAGCCGAGGAGTTTGAGCAGCACGCAGATCGGACACATTTAAACGACGAATCTTCAGAGAGACTCGCATCATGCTCAGGTGGTCTGTCTTTCCCACTGAAGGAGATCATACAGGCTGCATTTGGGAAAGAAAACAGTCGTGTGAATGTTTAGAATATTAATCAGGTATGTCACTCTCGTGTGTGATGATGCGTTCAGCTCAGTTGACGCATGACGTTTTTTTTTTTTTTTGGATCAGACATAAACGGATTTCAGCAACAATACTGAATGATTGTCATATGTTTACAAATATTTACATTGTTGTTGCGTAAGATGAGTTTTTTAGGCATAATACTGTATTTCAGTGGGATGCTAGTCATAACTTAGTCAGGGAGCTACGTTTTTTTTAAGCCAGAGCAATAGTCAAGCATTTCCTTATTGCTTTCTTTTCACCCTGTTTTCTTTTAGATCCTTTTTATAATCATGGAGGAGAGCAATACCTGTGAATCAGTCCCTGATTTAAAGGATCTGGAGTTGAAAGTGGGAAGAAAGACCCCGGAGGGGCTCCTGAGGTGGATGAGAGAGGAGCACAAAATGATCTCTCATCATCAGACAGACAATAATGAGACAGAGAAGAAGGGCCTGGATGAGAAGATCCGAAAACTTAAAACGGAGATGGTAAGAGCCAGTTCTACATCTTTATACTGTCAAATTTATTATTGACTTGTAAACTGTAATAACCTCAACCACATTTATACTCACATATACTATGTGCTAGTTTTATAAATGTGTGTGTGAATGCTTTTTCATTGCAGATATACTATGTGGTGAGTTTATTTTCTCTTTTTTTATGAAACATAAAGCCTCTGGCTTTTTTGATTCCTTGTTTTTTGTCACATATCCATAAAAAAAATTCCAGTGTAAAGCTTTTCTATACTGACTATGATTGTATCTTTTCATAACATAACTCCCAAGAAGAAGCCTGCAGCATTGTTGTTGTTTTCTCATTTTGAAGGGTCCCAACCCACATTCCACAAACCTAATCATCCAGAAGCAAAAGAATTTCGCAAAGCATTGCCAAACAGTAAATAGTGTGCTGAAACATGACCCCAAAAACTGTCATAGAGGCAGAATGTTTTTAATGAACGGATGAATTGCTTGTGACCACATATCTGTGATGATACTAAAGGAGTGGCTTGAGTGGCAGTAAAAGATTTGCTGCTGTTTTCACTGTTCCATGCTTCATACTGTAAGTTCAAACTCTTGGGGCCGATACGCCCTCGGTTGTATAAAGAAATGTTGTAGTTAGGGAAATGAGCTTGTTTCCCTGTGGAATGCAGAGCCATTAAGCAAATGGACCCTGATGTTGTTGCTATGGTGCTCTTTACTGAGTGGGAGACTTTGTAAAAGGCCCCAAAGCTGTCATGGATTATGCTACCGCCAGTCGCATTTCTGATTTTTGGAAGGAAGTGTTATTAATTTGCTGTGGATACCTCTAATCTTAACATGTCAGTGGTTTACTGCGTCAGCCAGTATGTGTGTAGACAAGCCTTTGTGGTTTCAGATGAAAAGGTGAAGGGTGCTAAAAGCAATGTCTTGACGTTTATCTGTTGATTATCGGTATGCTTTTGCAAACTGTAGTTCAATAAAACAAGTAATTGTACTCTGTGTAAAACATCTAAAACGAAACTTTACATATGGTTTACAGGCGACAACTGAAATGTAAATGAGAAGGTTTTCAAACTGGAGATTGCAAAGTGATCCACAGAAATTATGGTACCTGATCTCATGACGAACACGTACCTGTGGGAACTTTTTCGCAAGATGCAAAATACGTACCAATAAACACATCACTGCAGTTTCCAAGCGAAATGAACACTAGAGGTAGTAAAACAGCAAGCACTTTTAATTGTTTTTGATAAGCAGTTATTAAGTTATAGCTCCATATGTTTTGATTTCTGGACGAAACATGCTTGCTTGGTAGCTTATCTGGCACAGAACTAGATTTAGGATACGGAATCCTTGGGTACGAATACTGTGAAAAACATGGCTCACGATGACACAGCTGCAAGATGAGGGATCGAAAAACAAGCTTAAACGGCATGCTTGCGATTGCGTTTTTTTAAGTCACATTCGCCTTTGTTCATAGTATCGGGTAGGTTTAGGTGTAGTGCAGATAGTACGTTATTAAAGCGTAGCGTTAGAATTAAAGCGCCACTCAATGGACATTTCAAGTCAGAACTGCTGTGACGCATACAAAACCATACGATATGTACATTCATCTGTTCTGGGGGAAAAAAAACGAACACACTTTTATCGCCACTCAGTGGACATTTCACATCGAATATGTCACGAAAAGTACATGACGGTACGTATTTTGCGTATGTTTTCGTCATGAGATTAGATTGAAATTATCTTACAAAAACAATTTTTTTGGGGTATGCTAACTAAATTTACCAACAAAAATATATTAAAATTATTGTATCAGGACAATTATAATTAAAGTTAAGATACGAATTATACCAAACAAAACAAAATGTATGAAGTGGTCAAAAAATTACATCTGTCGCACTCGATTTCTTCAAGCGTACTTTTACGCCCTTATGACGCTCACGATTTTCTTTCTTAATTAACAAATTGAACTAAACACAAACAAAATTTAAACATAAATAATATAAAATAAAAACGCTTTCTTAAATGGCTACAACAGATGCATTAATTTAATTAATTTAATTTAAAGATATTTTCCCAAAGAAATCTAATTCAAACAAATGCTTTAAATCATAACAATATGATTTTTACTGTATTTTTAAACAACATCATCAAAAAAATGCAGCTTTGCTGATCATTCTCTGACCTTAAAGATTAAAAAACATTTTACCAACCCCAAATTTTGAATGGTAGTGTATTTATTCTATTGACAGCCCTGTTTTTTAACAGTTAGAAATACAAACTAAATATGCCTAATATTTTTGTGCAATATCTTAAGCATATGTATTCATATCTATAGCTACTTTTATACATTTGGAAAGGAATCCCTCATAAGGGGATCATCATATTACGGTCCATGGCATCAAAAAAAAAAAAAAGTGAAAATCCTTGGCAATAAGAGTTTAAATTCATGGCGGTAGAACACTGGCTAATGGCTTTCAGGTAATTTTACAACGTAGCACTCACTTCTAGAGTAGATGGGGTGTTAGATAATTGATTTAATGCTTTACTGTCCTCCTGATGCCATTTCGCACTGTTCCCAAATAGTCATGATCCTCAGCAAGCCAACTGTCACTGAACCTTAACCTTACACTGTGGCATTGTGACCTGGCCTGCTGCAGTCTTGAGACATACACACACACACACTCCATTCATTCACACACCAGTATAGTGTGAGAAAGTGTAAAGAAAAAATATGCACAGACTTGCATATCATTACAAAAATAATTATCCCCATTGACTTTAAAAGACTGGAAGTAATTGGGAAATCAAACAGCTTGTTATTTATGTCACCTGTGATCTGTGTGAATATAAAGAGAGAGAGATGTGTCCTTAATGACTTTGAGCATCTTGGCCCCCGGTGAATGCAACGCTCTCTCCCTGCCTGACACACAGATGGGAAACACAGGGGATGGCGTGCTGACAGATGGAGGAAAGGGAGATGACTCTTCCAGTCTGATAGAACGAGAGGACAGGGGAAATGAGGGAGGGAGAAAGAGAGAAGCAGTAGGGGTGAAAGGGAGAGTGGGAGGATGTAGAAGTTAGGAAGGTATGCAGAGAGATAGAGCGCATGTGTCTGTTTCAGTGAACTGATATTTGAATATAAGTGATGATGTCAATCATGTCAGTGTCGCTGTGTGTCAGAAGGAGGAAAAAACAACAGCTGCAGTTAAAAGAGTACAGAATGAGTGTAAACTGTGATGCCTTAAAAAGTGTTACGTTTCATTATGCACATATACATGTGGTACTCTCGTGAACGTGCGGCAGAGACTGACACGAAAGAGAAGAAATTGTTGAATAAAGTCTTTTTTTTTTGTTTTCTTTGGGCATAAAAAGTATTCTTGTAGCTTTATAATATTAAGGTTGAACCACTGATGTCACATGGACTATGTTAATGACGACCTTACTACCTTTCTGGGCCTTGAACGTGGTGGTTGCATTGCTGTCTGTGCAGGGTCAGAAAGGTCACAGATTTCATCAAAATATCTTAATTTGTGTTTCAAAGATGAACAAATGTCTTATGGGTTTAAAAACAAAATGTGATTATGTAGCTCACTGTTGTCTACCACCATGGCAGATTTTGCAGTTGTAAAAAGTCTGGGAGTGTTTTCTTCACATTCAGTGTTTATACAGCTGCCTTAAGTTTTTTAATCATCCAAAACCACTTAGCTACATTCAAAATGATTAGCCTCTGAGACAGAAAACACAACTATCTTGACAACTACAGGACACTGTTGTCTCAGCAGAGGTGCATCAATATAATAAAAAAAAATAAATAAATAAATAATAATAATAATAATAATAATAATAATAATAATAACAACAACAACAACAACAACAACAACAACAACAACAACAACAACAACATGTGACCCAGGACCACAAAACCAGGCATAAGGGTCAATTGTTTTGAAAATTAAGATTTATACATCATCTGAAAGCTGAATGAATAAGCTTGTTATGATAGGACAAAAAAAATGGGTGTAAAAATAAATAAATAAATAAATAAATAAATAAATAAATAAATAAATAAATAAATAAAAATAATAATAATAATAATAATAATAATAATAATATCAAAATACTGAGAAAAATCGCCTTTAAAGTTGTCCAAATGAAGTTCTTAGCAATGCATATTACAAACCAAAAATTAAGTTGTGTTATATGTACGGTAGGAAATTTACAAAATATCTTTATGGAACATGATCTTTACTTAATATCCTAATGATTTTTGGCATAAAAGAAAAATTTATCATTTTGACCCATACAGTGTATTTATGGCTATTGCTACAAATATACCCATGCTACTTAAGACTGGTTTTGTGGTCCAGGGTCACATATGAATATCTGGTGCATTTTTATCCCCTGCTCTTTTAATTTTAACCCTGACTGTGAAACAAGTACCATAAGCATAGTCCATATGACTATCCATATGATAGATATGTGATAATGACAAGTTTGAATACAGACAACTTTTCTGCACTTGAACAAAATCAGCATAGTTTTTGGGTGAACTTTAACTGATTTGTTAGAAATGATTGGTAGTTTGTCTAATTTTTATTCATCTGCTTTACTTACTACAGTATTTCACAATGGAATAGCTAAAAATGGCAATGTCAACATTCTTCACATACCTGAGTGTTTGCTTAAAAGCTTCCTCATCTTTTGGGCTTTTTTCATAATCAAGAAAATGTGCATTGTTGCAAAAGTCAACTGAATGCTGCTGCATAATGTGATAATATATCTGTGCCTATTGAAACTCTACTACGGAATAATAATATATTTATTTTAACACACACACAGAGTTATGTGGTGTGGTGTGGTGTGATACTTAACAGAGCAGGACACCACAGCATGGAAAATGAGCTGTCCAGAATTCCAGGGATTAGAACTCAAGATGTATGAGCTATGGTTTTAAGGAGTGGGAAAATGGAATTCTTCTGGCTTTGAGAATCTCCAGTGTGAGCCTCAGACACTGTGGAATGTTCTCCCCAAGGAGAGTCTGTGGGTCACTGTGTGGCTCGTGTGGAAGAATGGAAGCTGTTTTCAGTAACAGTGCACTATATTGCAACGGGTTACAATGACATTGTTTTCATTTATTTGGTCTATTTTAAGAAACAGTCTGATAATAATGTCTGATAATTCAGTCATTATTTGCTCATTCTCATGTTGTTCCAAACCTGAAATGGCTTTCTTTATTTGTGGAAAACCAGGGTATGTTTTGAAGAATCTGTGCAGTCACAATGAATGGGGACTGGAGCTTTCGAGTACTGAAAATATTGTCAGTGAATAATGTTAGTAATGGTCTGAGCTATCATTTTGGCTTTCAAAGATATTGGACAACATTTGTAATACTTTATGGCGCTTTTGTGTCCTTTTCAAAGCTTGAAAGCTCCAGTCAGTTGTCAATAAGCAACCATGTATTCAGCAAGGATGCATTAAATTGATTGAAAGTGACATTAAAGGATTAGTTCACTTCCAGAATAAAAATTTCCTGATAATTTATTCACCCCTATGTCATCCAAGATGTTCATATCCTCCTTTCTTCAGTCAAAAAGTAATTAAGGTTTTTGAGGAAAACATTCCAGGATTTTTCTCCATATAGTGGACTTCAATGGGAGCCAATGGGTTGAAGGTCCAAATTGCAGTTTCAGTGCAGCTTCAAAGGACTCTACACAATCCCAGCTGAGAAATAAGGGTCTTGCAACGCACGTCTCCGACTTCACACATTACATGATGACATTGGAAAGGTCACGTGCGGTTAGTTTTTCGTTTGTGTGCTTTGGTTCAAAAAGTCTATCTCATTTTCTCCTCCAACTTCAATATCGTCCGTCATCGTTGTTTTTCATTTTTGTGTAAAGGGCATTTTACTTTCTTTGCACGTCTGTAAAGTCGAGCTAGTGCAAGACAAGCATTTGTGGTTAATAAGGTTAATAATATATACATTTTAATTTTTTTTTTTTTAGAGAATGGCCGATTGTTTCACTAGATAAGGCCCGTATTTCTCTGCTGGGATCGTGTAGAGACCTTTGAAGCTGCACTGAAACTGCAATTTGGACTTTTGACCTGTTGGCTAACATTGAAGTCCACTGCATGGAGAAAAATCCTGGAATGTTTTCCTCAAAAACCTTAATTTCTTTTCAGTTGAAGAAAGAAAGACATGAACATTTTGGATTATATGGGGGTGAGTAAATTATCAGGAATTTTTTTTATTCTCACAGTAACTAATTCTTTAAAGAAATTTGTAATGTTACGATTTTTTTTTTGAACTTTATATTCAAAGAATCCAGAATAAGTATCAAGGTTTTCACAAAAAAAATATTAAGCAGCACATCTGTATAATAAGAAAATTTTCTCGAGCACCAAATCAGCATATTAGAATGATTTCTGAAAGATCATGTGACACTGAAGATTGGAGTAATGGCTGCTAAAAATTCAGCTTTGCGACTACTGTGATACATTTTAAAATAAGAAAACAGTTATTTTAAATTGTAATAATATTTCACAGTATTTTACTGTATTTTTGTTTAAATAAATGCAGCCTAGGTGAATATAAGAAACCAAACTTTGAACAGTAGTGCATGTTTAATTCATCAAGTTCTTAATGAATATATAGAGATCCAGACAGACTGGAGTTGGGCGCAGCCAGATCAGCGCTCACCACATCAGTGCTGAGACGGGGAGAATATTTACGAGTGTGTTCATTAGTCTCAGCAACTCAGACCGAGGTGCCGACATGAACCCAACCCAACCCACGCCAGAGCAGAGCCGTTACAATCTGTTCTCTGAATCCTTCCCTATGTATTTACATTTTCCCTATTTACTGTAAAAATGCTTGTTTGTCTTTGTCTTCTAAATTTGGCTTTATTTCCCCTCCCCCTTCGCTGCTTCATTTGTTCTTTTTGTATCCCACGCTCCCTTTTACCGAAATGTTCTCTTTTGGTTTTTTGTACTGTAATTAGTGTGGCTGACGTCAGCTGTGCACTATGGCCTTTAAATTACACAGAAGCCTGGATATATAGGATAAGACTATGCTGTCCATTTATGGCAGTGCACTTAAACTGATTTATCTCATCCTGTTCTCAAGCTGGTCCTAAATCCATTGGCATTTAGCACATGAATACACATTTAGACAACATCCTTTTGACCACAATATGCGTCAGAAAGTTAATCACATTAAAAATGAAATATCTGCAATTTTCTCACCATCATGTTGTTCCAAACCAGTACGAGTTTCCTTGTTTTTTCCTGTAGAACACAAAAGTTAGGCAAGGCAGAATCAGCCTCAGTCATCATTCACTTTAACTGTATGGAAAAACAATGCTGTGAAAATGAATGGTGACTGAGACTGTCAGTTTCCAATGTGTTCCACAGAATTTCTCATCTCATTTGGGTCAGGAACGAATTGAGGGTAAGTAAATGATGACAGAATTTTCCTTTTGGGGTGAACTGTTTCTTTAAGAAGCGCTGTGTGACCGTAGCTGATGGGGTGCAGACAAGGCAGTAGCCGTCAGGGATTGTGGGAGCCAAAGTACTGTGGCTTTCAGAGGAAGCACTGACTATTTGATGAGCACCGTTTTATGGGCTGGAGAGCCGTTCAGTCAGTCAGAAGAGGTCAGGACTTTGTGTATCATATTACGTGCGCTAAATGTCTAACTTCCTGACAAAAATGCTTTGCTGCTGCCAAATTAGGCTTCATAACATACTTCTAAAGGAATGTTTGACAGATATACCTCATAAAATAAGAATACATTCCAAAAGCAGGATCTAATGATGGTGGAAGGATCTAATATATTGCTTTAAGTCAAAAGACCAACTAAAGAATCAATAGCATCCATTTTTACTTTCCATTAATTTAGCCACAAGAAGTCTGAGAGGATGCTAATAATGTAAATGTTGACAATCTATCTGTCTGTCTGTCTATAGAGCTATATTGATCATTTAGGTTCATGGTTACTTAATTTACTCATTTTTGACTCAAACACAAGCCCTCAGAAGTTCAATTACTCTGTTGCTAAGGTTTTACTTTTATTTAGACATCAAGTTTAGATGTGTCAGATGAAAATTGCTCAGGCTATTTGCTGCGGGAAATAGGAAGAGAAGAGTGCTTCACAGGAATGGATATTGTCAGGATGATCTATAAATCTCAACAGCATTTACAGTAATGGAGCTCTGGCTCTGCAGTCAGCACAGGACTCCAGTCATGCTTGTGAACCCCAGACTTAATACAACAATCAGCAATAATCAGAGCACATTTAGAGCACTTATTAATGTTGTCCAACTTCCTAAATACAAAAAAGCACCATAAAGTGGACTACACTACAATGCACTATATTGTAAGTCTTTTAGAGTCATCCAATAGATTTGTGTAAGGAACAGACCTAAAGCACATCAAATCTCATTGACATTATTTGAATATGCACATATTTAAATTGGGCAGATGGAAACATTTTAATATATGCAAATGTGCATGAGATGACAGAATTTCCATTTTTGGTTGACGTCAATAGCCTTGTGGGCATTACGCTACAGCCATCCTGAGTTTGAATCCCGGGTCAAGGACCTTTCCTGATCCCGCCCACCTCTCTCTCTCCCACTTAGATTCCTGTCAGCTCTTACAATGTCCTATCAAAAAAAAAGCAAAAAAATGCATCTAAAATTTCCATTTTTGGGTGTACTATTCCTTTCGTTTTAAAACACATAACTTTTGCTACGATTACACCTGTCGTTTACTCTACTCCGGCGTTTTCGACCCTCAAAAACTAAGACTGTTGAAAACGCTTTTAGTTTGAAAACTGCGTTTCAGTGTAAACGGACCAAAATATAGACTTTTGAAAATGATGGCGTGGCTGCTCACATTCTCTCTGTGTATCCTTGAAGAATGTGTAAACAATAACATCATGCTCATTGCTGTACCCATAGATCTGTATAGGTAGATGCATCATTCAACCACTCCAAGCATGTAGTCTTCCATCTAAATAATAGGACATCTACCTATACATATCTATGGCTGTACCTGCATGAATGGTCATGTGACATGCGTTTTCGGTTGTGTAGTGTAGACAGAGATCGTTTCTGAAATGCAGTGAAAACGCTAGTGTAGACGAGGATTGTTTTCATTTTAAAACACCATTTTAAAACGAAAACGCACTAGTGTAAAAAGGACCTCAAGCAAGCCTGGTGTGTTTGTGTTTGGTGGCTCTCTAGCCTGTGGAAAAGCAAATCGGTTCTTAGAAGGCTCGCCAGTTGAACCAACTCCGAACCGACAATAGCACTAGCTCTGACCTAGCACCCAGTTCCTGCTAGCGGAAAATGGTCCTCAGTGAACCTTTCAGGTTCTTCAAAGAACTATGTTTTTCTTATTGCGAAAAATATTTTAATAATCTAAAGCCTCTTCCACTATGAAGAACCTTTTGTGCAGTAGGTGTACTGTACTGGTGTACAGCAGGAAGCACTATTACACATCTTTTTAAAGAGTACTGAATGTCTGGATCAAAACACAGTGACAAAGAAGCAGAAACAAGTGATCAGATGTGTAAGCAGATGCGTAAGCAGATGCATATGTAAAATATTGCAATAATCAAACCTTAATCATTAAGTAAATTAAAACACAACGTAACACCGTGTCTACACCGGATGCAACAGTTGTTGCACCATGCCGCAACAGCTAAAGTCTGTCTACACTGGACGTGACAAAGTGATAGTTGCAAATCATTTGAACTTTGTGTATGTCTGTCATAAATAGAACGCGGCAGCAGTTTGCGACGCTCTGCATCCAGTGTAGACCGCTTCATTGATTATAATGGGTTCTACTGCATTTTGTTGCGTCGTGCCACTCATGTCTGGTGTAGACACGGTGTCACTGATTGAAATGTTGATCCAGGACTGTGCAAGGTTTGGAGGTGTTGATGAAAGCCATCTGTTCCATCTAGGTTTTGATCATCGTTCCGAGTCTGATCCAGCCATAGTCTTTTACAAAAATGCAATTTGCTCTGCTTTTTGTTCAAAATATTCTACCCATATTCTAGTGTTGATAAAAACAGACTGCATGAAGCCAGAATAAAACAGTTCTAGGACCTAGCTAACAATTTCCCCCATGGGTCGTTTTCCTAGTTGCATTCGCACCGGCAGCGGGAATGCACTGTGCTTGTGTGTAGCGTTTACAAGCATCAACAAACCTGTGAATGGAGGACACTTTGATCTGAGCCATTTTTGTTGTGTATCGTGGATTTCGTGATAACGGAGATGTAATGTAAAGCGCAATTTACGATTGAAAGAGCATGAAAATCTGGCTAAATCTCCTTTGACAACTTGCAGTGTTACATATAATCGAGGCTGAGAAAAGAACAACACTGCAGACAACCACTTGCCATTATTGCTGTTTTCCAATTTTGTGGAGTAAAATGTGTTTACATGGCTTTTTGAAAATGTTTTGTAGCCAGCGTTTCGTATGCGTTTGGCCAATCAGCATACACTTACGTCACTGGTAGTTCCTATAGTATAGTAGCGTTTTAGACCCTAATTTCAGACCTAATTTAGTTCCTCCAAACGAGTTCCTAGAACTAAATACATTCCTAGTTCATGTGGTGCAAAAGCACCAAAAAGCGGGAACTTCCACCTGTAGTTCTAGGAACTACAAAAAGGTTCCTCCAGTGCAAAAGTCCTTATATTCATACAGCAAAATGTTATGAGGGCCATGAAAAGTTTGTGAAAATTATTAAAAAAAATAAATAAATACTGGCAGTGGCTGGCAACCTTTTTTGAAATAGCTGGCTGGGAAAGAGTTAAAGGTTCTTCATAGAACCATAGATTCCAATGAAGAAATCTTATTTTAAAAAGTGTAGCATGTACTTTCATTTAACTATGTGTGATTGTTGAAAAATCTCTTGATGTATTTCCTCTACGCAGGCTCATCTACGAGCAGCAGATGTCAAGATCTTGAACCAGTTACTAGCACTTCACGAGGGCATTGAGGCAGTGAAATGGCTCCTGGAAGAACGTGGTGCGCTCACCAGCCGCTGCAGCAGCCTGACCAGCAGCCAGTACAGCTTAGGGGAGGGTCCTGACACCTCCTGGAGGGGCAGCTGGAGCAGTCTGCAGGACCCTCATGACAAGCTGGACAACATTTCCATTGGCAGCTATCTGGACACATTAGCTGATGACCTGGATGAGTACTGCCCCTCCAGTGGGACTGATTCAATACTCTGTGCCACCCCTATGGGGACAGAAGGCTCCAGAGGTACTGGAGGAGGAGTGGGAAATTCCACTGGATCCGGAACCAGATCTCCACAAGTCAAGTCCGAAGCCCCTAAAGAAGAAGTTCAGGTTTGGAATAAAGCACCGTCCAACAAGCCCAATGGAATCCTGGACAAAGCAGTGAAGCAAATGGGCAGACCAGATTCGCCCAGAGCTTGTCTCGCTGAGAAGCTGGGGAAGAATCTAAGCCCTAAAATGAAACCCTACAAGAATGGCAAAGTTGAGTTGGAAAGCTGCAAAATGAACGGCAAAGTTCAACTAGAGTATGACGCACACTGGCGTTGGGTGCAGTCGCAGGATGATGTGACTTTTTTGTGAAAATATGCACAATCAAGCCAAAGGTGTTGATGGAAGACTGCTCTGGTTTAATTTTCACCACTGAGCTTTTGTTTGCAGACTTTGATCTTTGATTAATTTGAGGCCAGCTTCTCAGTTCTTCTGAAATGACAGAGGTGAAGAGGTCAGCAACGGGAAAGAATCAATAATGGAAAGAAGCTTAGACCTGTGGGGGGTCAGAGTTTAAAAATCCTGAATTAATGACATTATACTCTTTGTCAGGTTGTGTAGATGTTAATGGATGCATGTTTCAAATTCGCATTTCATGAGATCTTTTCTGTAATGGCGTCTATTGATTCAGCACAACTATTTAAGTCAGTAATTCAGGACTTTATTAAATAAGTCAGGACATTAAGTAAGGGATAATGTACATCCAGCTGGTTATAGTCACAGAATAAAGCCTGACAGAGTCATCAGCAGTTGTATAAGACTGAAGGGCTTTATTTTGCAATAACAACCAGCTGGATGTACATTATCCTGCTTATTACACGGCTATTTGCCACAAAACTAAATAATCAGACATGGAATATTGATTTGAGAGTAAATATATTCAAACACAATACTTCTGTGAAAAAAACAGTTGCTAGCAAGTGGCAAGTTTAAATCAGATGGCATAATTATGGCAATAAAAGATTTAAAATGAAACGGTTTTAAAATCTTACCAGTTTGTTAGTTATTTTACAATGTATTACAGTCATCACAAAATGGCAACAACTGCGTTTGTATAAAAAATGAGAGAGCGGGTCCCCACGATACCAGAATGACATAATTAAATAATTCTACATAGAATATTGAGTGATTATTAAGTATTTTATTAGCCAACTGCAGTTACCCAGATGAGCCTGTGTTATTAGTTTTTAGCAGCTTTTACTGGGGAATAACATACCTCAGAATGTGGTGACTGACCAATCAGAATCAAGTATCCTGTGTAGCCGTGTAACAAGTAAGGGATAATGTACATCCAGCCGGTTGTTATCACAGAATAAAGCCTGACAGGCTTATCAGCAGTAAGTTGTTGAATAAGACTGAAGGGCTTTATTTTGTAATAACCGGCTGGATGTACATTATCACACTTATTACACGGCTGCTTGCCACAAAAGTAAATAATTAGACACGAAACATTGATCCGTTCAAATATTTGAATGCAAAGCTTCCGTGAAGAAAGCAGTTAGCCAACCAAACAAAAAGCTTCCACAAAAGAAAAATGTTCTTAGCAAGCGAATAGCGCCGACTGCAGTTACCCGGATGAGCCTGTGTTATTAGTTTTTACCAGTTGTTATCGGGGAATAACATACCTCGGAATGCGATGACTGACCAATCAGAATCGAGTATTCTGTATAGCCGTGTAATAATTTAATTGAAATAATGTAGTTTCAATCCTATGTGCTTATTTTAATACAGTTCTCAGAAACAATCAAAACTTCACAATATTCATCAAGATTTTTTTTTTTTAATACTACCATTCAAAAGTTTGGGGTTGATAAAATTAATTTTATTTTTTTTTATTTTTTTTTTTTAAAGAGGTCTCTTATGTTCACAAAGGCTGCATTTATTTGATCAAAATGCATTAAAATAGTAATATTTTAAAATTATTTTTTTTTATTTCAATATATTTTAAAATTTATTTATTTATGTTATGGCAAAGCTGAAGTTTAATATTAATACTTAACATTTTTCTAGAAACTGTAATTTTTTTCAGAATTCTTTGATGAATATAAAGTTAAAGTCATCAAAATAAATATATATGTGACCCTGGACCACAAAACCAGTCTTAAGTAACACTGGTATATTTGTAGCAGCTGCCAACAATACATTGTATGGGTCAAAATTATTGATTTTTCTTTTATGCCAAAAATCATTATGATATTAAATAAAGTAAATATACTGTAAATATATGAAAAAATTTAATTCTTAATTAGTAATATGCATTGCTAAGAACTTCATTTGGACATGTTTAAAGGTGATTTTCTCAATATTTTGATTGTTTTGCATCTTCAGATTCCAGATTTTCCAATACTTGTATCTCAGCCAAATATTGACCCTTTTGACTGGTTTTGTTGTCCAGGGTCATATGTAAAAAATACAGCATTTATTTGAAATTTAAATCATTTGTAATATCTACCGTCACTTTTGACCAATTTAATGTGCCCTAAACAAGGTAATTGCACAAATGCTCACATTTTACATTTCCTTAGTATTTTAAAGTGGACCAAAGTTTGTTTAGCTAAAACAATCCAAAAGCTTGAAACCACAGCAGCTTATTTTATAAAAATCAGATGAAACAGATTTTTTTATGCTGTGCCTGACCATTTTGTTTGACCTTTCTGCTGATTACAATATGAACAAAATAAAGTGCAGCTTTTGCTCTTAAACTGTAGGGAATGTTTAAATCATGCTCCATTTTACTACCAAAGTCTTAAATCACCTCAGAGTGTGTTCCTTTGAGTTAACATCTAAAGGTCAAAGAATAAATCTATTCTGAATACCAAGCATGTTCCCATCTGTTACAATGTGACCCTGAGTCCAGAATCAGCAACACCCTTGAGTTGCCTTTGACAATTAAGTATACAATCACAATGCCATTTTTAAAATATATATATATATATATATATATATATATATATATATATATAAATGTTAATTTGAAAACTGCTTGTAGTTTACTCTTTGTCTGTCAGAATGCTTATGTAATCAATGCTGTATTGTCAATCTAATCAGGTAAACTGTGGGTTAGCTTTAAGTAGGATCCTGTTTTGAAGTACCAATTAATACTGGTTGTATTGGATCACCGAACTAAATGAGCTTGAAAAACAGGAAATTAAGGATGTCATATAGCTTATTCCACTGCACAGATTTAATGGAGTAATATTGCTCATACAAACGCATGGAGACCAGTGGTTGTGCTGTGATCTTTGCCTTTGTGATGTCTTTTCTTATTTAAAAATTCAGCACCTAAAGTGCACTTTTAATTTAAGGTTGTTCAGATGACTAACTTTTACCAGTTAATCAAGTTCTATTTGTGGTGTAACTGACTAGTCACAGTGTTAGCACTGGATGTAACCCTGCATTGCCTATGTTTTGTATGCCAAAAGAACTGCATTGATGTAATATTTTTTTTTGTCTAATGGAGGAACTGAAAGTACTATCAGTATTTAGCAATTTCACATATGGTGTGTTATGTAATAAAACACTGTACTGTATTTATGCATCCATGTATTTTTGTTCAGAAAAAGAGGACTAGCAGTAACTAAACTCAGAGTTTCTCTTGCCTCTAACACCCACTCTCAGTTAATAATGTCTGTGCTTCTAGGACAGGGTTTCCATGACTACTGAATACGTGTGTAACTTGTGTCCGTGTCACTCAGCTGTTTGTTTAGAGTCTGGGAAGTGGAGACAGGACAAATTGCAAAAGCCACTGTGTGAAGAACTGGATTATGACAGGAATAGGTGAAGATATTGGAGTGAGATGGTGAAGATGATCAAAGAGAAGGGAGCAGGTACTAAAAAATGACAAATGGATTGGTTGGAAAGAGATGAAATGAAAAATATAAATGGAAACAGCAGCGGTCCTGAATCACATGCTGAACTAGGTGAGATCAGATGGAAGGCAAACAAGTACCTTCAGTGGGGTCTGAAACTTAGACCACTAGTGAAAATGCTTTGCTTAAAATTTAGGATTTTCTAATATAGTATACAGTCTGTATAAATTAAAAGCATTTAGAATGAAAAGTGGTAAAATGTACAAAATACATTTTTAAGATAATTTCACCTGGTGTGCTAAATAAAACACTCAAAAAAAAATTCTAGGGGTGCCAATAATTGTGGCCAAAATGCATTGGAGAAAAACATGTGAGTTTCCCCCCACTTTCAGCTGTTTACCAAAAAGATAAACAATGCTGATTTATTTTCACAGTCCTTTACCAAGGGTGCCAATTTTAATGGAGACCACTGTATATACAGGTGCATCTCAATGAATTAGAATGTCATGGAAAAGTTAATTTACTTCAGTAATTCAACTCAAATTGTGAAACTCGTGTATTAAATAAATTCAATGCACACAGACTGAAGTAGTTTAAGTCTTTGGTTCTTTTATTTGTGATGATTTTGGCTCACATTTAACAAAAACCCACCAATTCACTATCTCAACAAACTTCCTGAGCCTTCAAAATGGTCTCTCAGTTTGGTTCAGTAGGCTACACAATCATGGGGAAGACTGCTGATCTAACAGTTGTCCAGAAGACAATCACTGACACCCTTCACAAGGAGGGTAAGCCACAAACATTCATTGCCAAAGAAGCTGGCTGTTCACAGAATGCTGTATCCAAGCATGTTAACAGAAAGGTGAGTGGAAGAAAAAGATGCACAACCAACCGAGAGAACCGCAGCCTTGAGAGGCTTGTCAAGCAAAATCGATTCAAGAGTTTGGGTGAACTTCACAAGGAATGGACTGAGGCTGGAGTCAAGGCATCAAGAGCCACCACACACAGACGTGTCAAGGAATTTGGCTACAGTTGTCGTATTCCTCTTGTTAAGCCACTTCTGAGCCACAGACAATGTCAGAGGCGTCTTACCTGGGCTAAGGAGAAGAAGAAATGGACTGTTGCCCGGTGATCCAAAGTCCTCTTTTCAAATGAGAGCAGGCTCAAAGCCCAAGTTGCTTGAAGTCCGGTGTTAAGTTTCCACAGTCTGTGATGATTTAGGGGTGCAATGTCACCTGCTGGTGTTGGTCCACTGTTTTTTGAAAACCAAAGTCACTGCACCCGTTTACCAAGAAATTTTTAGAGCACTTCATGCTTCCTTCTGCTGGCCAGCTTTAATTAAAGCAAAAGGAGCCCCTACCAAGTATTGGTTTATGAAGTATTCTAATTTGTTGAGATAGTGAATTGGTGGGTTTTGTTAAATGTGAGCCAAAATCATCACAATTAAAAGAACCAAAGACTTAAACTACTTCAGTCTGTGTGCACTGAATTTAATACACGAGTTTCACAATTTGAGTTAAATTACTGAAATAAACTTTTCCACGACATTCTAATTTATTGAGATGCACCTGTATGTTATACATTTTGTGCAAATCTCCAATTAATGCACACGTACATCCAAAGTAGACAAACAGACATTGCCTCGATGCCTCAGTCATTCAGCCATATTAAACATTATGATTTCTCCTATTACCATTTGAGTGGTCTCATGAAATGAGCAGCATGCAAGCATTAGCAAATGTTGAACGTTTAAAAAGAACCATCTTTTTCTCTGACCTTGCTAGCCTTCAGTGGCAGTTCATCTGCAAAAAAACACAATCAGCTTTATCCACCTTATTTTTCCCATAAGAGCGGGTGCTGTCATTTGTAAATTCTTTTGTGGCTGGCTTCTGGTCTCATCCACTTCCAGCTATTTTTAGCTGCACAAAAAGCTCGTTTTGCTGCTTGATATTGCAAACTGGTGTGTCTTACCATATTATTTTAATGTATTATCTTAATTATGAACACACTGGTTTGTACTGTTTTACCGTTTACTGCACTTCGATGTTCTTCTCGCTATTTCCCTATGGCGGATTATGAACCGGACGTCTAACACATTACCAGAAAACAGCTTACTTCCGCATTGAAAAATAAGGTGGATACTAAACCTAACTTGTTTTAAAACCTTTGCATTGGCAATTTGGGTGGTAAATACGACATTCCTCAGCACAGCAGGATGTTAAATCAGCTAATGAGTTCCAAATGAGAGATTCTTGCTTAGTTAGCGGCTAACCCTGTGTGTTAAATGTGCTTCGTTAGTTCAGTGCAGTGTACCTAACCACACAATAAAGCATCCCTGCACCTATAAAACTTGTTTGTGTTTAAAAAAAGGTTTCTGTGTGCTAACTGACAGCATAAATCATGTACACTTGTCAAGTGTACTTTTGGTGGCTGTCTAGCCAAAAGAAAATGTGAGCCCTGCCTTTTCTTGACAGTTTGATTGTTGCACAAACCCATCATTGCGCATAGTGTTATTTGAATGCAACTGCGTTTCATTCCTTGGTTTCACTATGTGTAAATGGGGCTTGAATGTGGTTTCATTATGGGTATATGGCATTTTATTTCCTCGTGCTTCAGCAAAATGGTTGGCAGGTATGTATACATTTGATGCCAAAGCCTGAGAGAGTTTTTTCCTTCAAGTTGTTGTCTGCTATTTAAATCAGAGAAATTATATAGCTGATATTTTTGCTTGGTTAAGTTGGTTGCCGTTTAGAGGAGGACAGGAAGAGCCATACACATTATGTTTTTGAAAGGAGCTTCTTATGCTCACCTAGGCTGCATTTATTTGATCAAAAATATGAGTAGAAAAGCGATATGGCTGTATATCAGCACAGGCATGATACGGTCGTAGGTAATCACGGCGTGCTGAAATACAACCATATTGCACGGCTACGAGTGTGATATTGCATTTATACAACAGTTTGAAGGCACACGTATAAATAAAACAGAGACAATAACAATCAAAAACCCTCGTGTGGAGCTACTTTCTTCCGCCACAGATTCAAATCTCATTTTGACAGTTTAACAGCTGAGCCTAAGCCTCCGTTACTAATTTGAAAACATCACTTTAGAATTAGTAAGGAAGGAACAAGTTGCTTCATTAAGAGGTTGCTGTATTAAAGCAGACAGACTGAGTGAGTCTGATTACCTGTATCTGATACAGAATTAATTCTTAAGCTCAATCTCATAGTCACAATAAAACATTAGTTTGAATGTCCGCTGAGGAAAGCGATATCTTTGTCGTACTATCCTTTCATCTGTTAAGGGTGATTTCCAATGACAGTGACAGCGCTGCTCAGTGCATTTGTTGGCTGCTTCTTACAAGCTGTTTTTGAAAGTAAAACTAACTTCTTTGTTTACAACCCTGTTTCAGTCTCTTACAATATAAAAGTCTTTACTATTGACTCACTCATAAAAACAGACAAAACAGTCTCTTGTTGCCATCTAACGACGAAATAACGTAACTAAAATCACCATCACTAAACACACACCATTTTTCAATACTAAATACTATTATTAAATACTACTATCATTTAAATAAAATATTCCCTGCTGAAAAAAATAATAAAACCAGCCTAAGCTGGTTGGCTGGTCTTAGCTGGTTTAAGCTGGAAGTAGCTGGTTTTAGCTGGTCTCCCAGCCTGGCAGGTCAAGCTGATTTTAGCTGGTTGTTCCAGCTGGTCCCCCAGCCTGACCGGCTAAAGAAGTGGCCAAAACCCCTCTAAAAACCAGCCTGCTGACCAGTTATGACCAGCTAAAACCAGCCAACGAGCTTAGGGTGGTTTTAGATGTTTTTTTTCCAGCAGGGTTATTTATTGAATAATAATATTTAATAAACAACAACAACAACAACAACAACAACAACAACAGCATTCACCATCTTAAAAGTTGCTAGGCAATTCAGTAAAAATTACAAAGGCAGCACTCTGAGCATAAAATATATGATGAGATGCGATGAGATTTTGCCAAAACTATTTGCTCTGGAACAAACAATAGATAAATGAGACCAAACACTGCCCGTTAGATTGACCCAAAATGAATTATGTCTCATGTTGAACCACTAAAAAGACATCAGAGCCAGCAGCAATTTCCAGAAGATCTGGCAGAGGTAAGGCTGCTCTCAGCAGGTTCATGAGAACTGAACGGCCACTGACACCCTGGAGCTTACATCTCTGAAAACGGCAAAGCAAATTCTCAAATAGACGTTATCTGTATTAACAAACCTTGTATTTTAAGTATAAACAACTACATTCTTGCCTAAAAACTCCTAAAACTACATTAAATATGAAAAAAAAATTAAATATTAATAAAATGTAGGGGCATCCGCCATGACACTTGCTGTGAGAAATACTGCAAGTGGGGTGATACAAACAGTGAGACAGAGTTCTGTTATCACTAGAATAGTGATAAAAGGCACTCTCAGCCAATCAGATTCGAGAACCAGAAAGAACTGTTGCGTATACACAATTATATTTTTTTCTTGCATTGTAGAATATAGCAAATTAATAGTATTTTATGATAGATATTGAATATGAAATATATACTATATTTAATATTATAATAATACATGTATAAAATATTTGTATAAATATATTTCAAGATGACATACAAGTCTGTAGAAGTACTATCTTTAGGTACTATGCTGTACTATATGTCAATAGTTCAGACCTCACCTCATGCCTCCCCACTAACACACACATACACACACATATATGCACCCAACCCATATGTACACAATTGCATAACATTTACCACTCACCCCTACCATGCATGTGTAGTCTCAATTACATAACATCCCACCTTATCCTGAAAAAGTAAAGAACTCCAGCCAGAATGACTAGCATTAACCTAAATTAATATGCCAGTCACATATACTCTAAGATGCTTTAAAGAGGCTTTTGACTTTTTTGGAGACCTTTGTAGGAATGATTTGCAGGCAATGGCAGTTGTTTTTCTTTGGGGAATGAGGAACGTAGGAGACGATGAAAGAAACATCCTCGTCTGTTTTCCTTCACTACCTTTGATCTACTGCCTTTGCCAGTGCCTGACCACTACTGAAAGGAGGTGGTCTGTTCAGAGAGTTTTCACACATTTTCTTTGCTTGTGTTTCATTTACCTATATCCGGTGTGCCCAAAGAATTGAAGGAAATGCTTGTGGAAAACCCCGTACGATAAAAACAAACTATAAAAAAGGGCTATAAAATCAACAGCAAGGAAGCAAGATCCTATCATGCTGGGCACACATTAAATTGCTTTTCTACAATGCGCTATTGAATTAACCCAAACAAGTCTGGAGTCAGACTCAGTAGGCCTATGATTTTGAGTCACTTATGCTCATCAAGGCAACATTTATTTTATGTTTATTTGTTCTGTTTAATGTAATGATATAATGTAAAATTTATTTAATTTTTATCATATTAAGCTGTATGATATCAGTATCATTACCCAGTGTATCTATAACAATAACCAGTTCCTATATGTCTGCGACCAAGTGGTTACTATACTTTTTATCTGAGGTGGCAGCTGTTTGATCAACCTGCCTTCTAATAAACACTAGCAATGTTTGTGCCAGTGTGCAAAAACAAATATTCTGGTAAATACAAGAGTATTTCTCTAGATCAGAGTTCACCACTAACCACATTGGCTGTTGAAATGTCAGAGTTGGAGTACAGAGATGATGGGATGCTGATCATATCCCAGAAATGACTGGAGGGGCTCAATGGGGTTTTAGCCACGGAACGTCAGCACTGGGGTTCCAAAGATCACAAAAATCAAGGACTGGCGGAAATGAGCACCATATGATTTGTAGATTGGGTACAAATATTGGGCCCTTGTGCACAGTGAGGACATTTTTGCTTCATTGCACAGTGTGTACACAATAGATTGTTTCATACAAGTGAAAACATATTATAGATGTGGTTGAAACATGTAGTGTATAAAAGAGACTGGGTTAAGTGTGGCATCTAATGAAACAAGGGGTGTATATTCAATAACTGTAAACGAATGAATTAATGAAACCTACCTTGAGAAATGCAGTAGAAATTGTGACAACCCAATTGCTCCTGTAGGAAAAGCAGAAAAAAAAAAAAAAGTTTCAGTGGTTTAAATACTCACTGATCTGTGCAGATCATGTTTTTATCTGACTCTTTCAGATGAAACCACAGCCTAGATTTATTAGAACTGACATAGATGCATATATGCAATATTTACATCATTCATGTTATAAAACTGACATTTCTGTTAAAGAATGATTTATTTGTAAGGATTCTTATGAGAGCTTTCAGCGTTTATTCTGTGAGTGATCGCATTTGACTGTGGTGTTATTGCAGGTTTTGCGTATAATGCTCAGTTTCAGATTCCGTTTGTGTGCTCAGCCATAATTTTCGGAAAAGCTACCAAACACCAGGAAAGGTTTTGGCACCTGTAGTGTGGAGTTAAATCTTGTGATTTACAGTGGCTTTGATATCTGCCACGAAATCTCATTTTCCATTGTGGTTGTCCATTTGTGCAGCTTGGTTTGTGCAGAGTAGTTTTATCCTTGAGTCACTCTTGTTAAGAGAAAAAAAGCAAGCTTATGAAAAAACTTTTAATTTGCTAGGATTTTTCACCAGATATTAGAAGGCTGGAGAAAATGAAATAAAAAAGCATTAGGAAACGTATCAAACATGAATCGCTCCATCGCGAAATAATGGGGTCTGTTTTTATATATATACATATATATATATATATATATATATATATATATATATATATATATATATATATATTTCTCTATATATATATATATATATATACACACACATATACATAGATATTTTATATATATATATATATATATATATATATAATTTCCAGCCACAGTGGTCACTCGGTATTTTACATAAATGAATGTGCAGCAGTGTTTTACAAACTGATAGAATTATATTGCAATAAAGCTCCAGAGCACAGAATTGCTTTAGCTAACCACATCAGATGAACACTAACGCTGTAAGTCTTTCCCTGACTGTGGCCTAACCACAGTTGGCCCTCTTTTTCTGCCGTTTTGTTCTGGCCCACAAAGAAACAACCCCATCGATGGGGAAAGTGAAATTCTGCTCTGTTTTTCTTTCAATTATAGTTCTTAAATTTTTTTTCCAGACATTCAATTTAAGGTATTTATTATTGCAGTCAGTATGACAATCATTTAACTGAATGCCTTTCTTGTTATTATTCTACTGACACAATCACCTTGTATTTTTGCATGGATGTTTAATGAATTGGATGTTTAATGTTTACCATTATGCCAGTAATCTTTTAGTAATCTTTTAATCTTTATGTCAGTAATCTTTTTTTAAAAACCTTTAATGCTTTTATCCAGCAAGGACACATTAAGTTGATCAAGCAAACCAGTAAAAATGTATTGCAGTGTTTCACAAAAATACTAAGCAACATGGTTTTCAACACTGAAAAATAAGAAAGGTTTACTGAGCACCAAATCAACAGAATCATTTCTGAAAATTCTCACAATTCTGACCTTTTTTCAGATTTTTGAGATATATAAACTCACAGTTCTGAGAAATGAAGTAAGAATTGCAAGATATAAACTTGCAGTTCTGGCTTTTTTCCCCCCAGTATTGCATGATAAAAACTCACAATTCTGACATTTTTTTCTCAGAATTGCGAGATATAAACTTGCAACTGCATGTTATAAAGTCAGTATTGTGTGATATAAACTCACAATTCTGAGAAATTAAGTAAGTATTGCAAGATATAAACTTGCAGTTCTGTCTTTTTTCCCCTCAGTATTGTGTGATAAAAACTCGCAATTCTGATTTTTTTCTCAGAACTGTGAGACATAAACTCGCAGTTGCGTGTTATGAAGTCAGGATTGTGTGATATAAACTCACAATTCTGAAATATAAACTCACAACTCTGACTTTTTTTCCCTCAAAATGAGTTTATATTTTGCAATTGTGACTTTTTTCAGGATTCAGAATTGAGAGATATAAACTCAGAATTGCAAGAAATCGGACAAATCAGACATTAACTTAGGTGGACCTAATCTTGAAATACGGTGTGTATTGACGTCTTAAAATACATTCTGATGTTCTTTCATGTTTTTTTTCATGCTTTAAGTAAAGAAGAAAAGACCATCGCATGTCATCGATCTAATAAGGCAACACTGAACTGTCATGACACATTAAAGAGCCACAAAACAGTATTTATTGTTTGAATTTCTTAAAAAAAATAAAAAACAAAGACATTGTTTCATACCTGAAGTAACTAGCCATGTCTTGTCAGCATGTTTTCAGTTTCCTCTTTGTTCCAATGCATTTCTCACTGTCTGAGAACATGATGTGTAATGCGAGAGCGGCATTGTTTGTCGGACATAGCAACAGTAACTAAGGAGGGGGGTTTTATGAATGGTCAGTTTTGATTTTTTAAACTCGCAATTGAGAGTTTATATCACGCAATTTTGAGAAAAAAAAGGCAGAAGTGCAAATGATAAACATTTGCAAGAAAAAAAAGGAGATGTACACTCAAAACTATGAAAAATGTCAATTGCAAATACAAACTTCGGAAAAAAAAGTGTCAAATTTGATACAAACTTGCATTTGCTAGAAAAAGTCAATTACCAGATACAAACTCGGAATTGTGAAAAAAAGTCTGAATTGCGAGATACAAACTTGCATTTGCTAGAAAAACAAAAGTCATAATTGCAAGAAAACTGTCAGAATTACGAAATATAAACTTGCATTTGTGAGGAAAAAAGTTCTCACAATTCTGACTTTATTTCTTGCGATTGCAAGTTTACATCCAGCTATGACTTTATAACTTCGCAACTGTGAGTTTTAAAAAAAAAAAAAAATATCACAGTTCTGAGAAAAAAGTCAGAATTGCAAGATGTAAACTCGCAATGCCAAGAAAAAAGTCTGAATCATGAGATAACTCACAATTACCTTTTTTATGTTTTATTCAGTGGCAGGAATTGTAAAAAATAGCCTCTTTAAACTATTCTCTGGAGATTTTTATCAAGAGGTTAGCGGAGTTCCTTTGGAGATGTCCAGCTGAGTGGGAGAGAGGGGAAAATACGCAAAAGGGCAGAAACAGTCCACAAGGTTCCCACACTATGATGCAATGAGTCAGTGGCCAGGGCAAAGGGATCCTCACAGATTTACTGGAGTCCTTAATGAATAACAGACAGAACAACACAATAATGTCTCAAGATTATCTTCATTCTCTTTCTTTTTTTGAGATGAAATGCCAAACGCAGCTCATGCCCCCACTAGAGCAAAATAAGCCTGAAATAAAAACAAAAACTTCACAAGATATAAAACATTTGTCGAACATTCACACAAAGTGACCACATTTAAAATATAGGCCTAATAAGAATATAAATTATGGCAAATGTATTGCTTTTAGATACATTTGTTTGACCATCACATTCTAGTCATCTAATAATTTCAATTTAATAAAACGGAGCTGGATTGCCCGACCAAACTCTTGATCTTTTGATGTGTGACAGTTAAAAAAGATGGTCTAAATAGAAACCCTTCAAGCAATGTGTCTGACAGCACTTATCCTGTGCCAGTGTGTCTGAATGGGCCTATCCACAACCTCTTACATTCAATTAGCCAGAAACAAGCTCGCTTTGTGCAGCCTGTGCTAACAGCCAGCCCATTGCCTTCCTGTTCACAGTGAACACACAGCAGACACAAACTCTTGAAAGTTCCTCATCGATGCTCAAACCCTCACGCCTTCCATGTTCATGACCTGAATATCAAGCTTAAAGAGAAAAGAGAGGAACCGACAGGCTTTGAATTTGTGTTGACACGTTTGATGAGTTGATCAGCTGATTTTATGATATTAACACAGAGCTAGCTAGGTAACTTTATCTTTCATATGTGTGGATCACTTTTCCATACCATTTTAAAATAAATTGATGTTACATTATCATATTTAACAATGCTGACCATAGCATAGTCATTTTTTTTTCTCTGTATACCCACTTGTGTGTGCCTTAAATACAGTCTTAATTAGTAGTGAGTATAGAGTTGTTGAAATGAACACAAAGGAAGGCAGGTCAGTGTCTCTGTGTGTATTTGAAAGGAAAAAAAAAATTGGATGTGGGTGGGAGAATCAGTCTCTTATTGGTTCCTCCTGACTACTGATGCTGACAGAAGGAAGGAAGCAGCAGTAGAAAATAGAGTCAAGGGCCAGAATTCTAACCATTCACTCCCACAAAGAGCAAAACTGTGCTCGAGTGAAAAGTGAAAGAGAAAAACAGACCCATCATACATTTTAGAGACAGTAGCAATCGATATTTGAACATTATTTTAACTTGAAGACAATTTTTTCAAAGTTTGACATTTTAAAGCTTTTTAAAGAGATAGTTCACCCAAAAACGAAAATTCTGTCTCCTCATGTTGTCCCAAACCCATGAGACCTTCATTCATCTTCAGAACACAAGTTAAGATATTTTTGATGAAATCTGAGAGCTTTCTGACCCTGCATACACAGCAACCCAACTACCACGTACAAGGCCCAGAAAGGTAGTAAGGACATTGTTAAAATAGTTCATTAGGGGTTCAATCATAATGTTATGAAGCTACAAGAATATTTTTGTGCACAAGAGAAAACAAAAACAACTTCAAAAAAGCTTCATACAATTACATTTGGACAACTGATGTCAAATGGACTATTTTAACAACATCCTTACTTCCTTTCTGGGCCTTGAACGTAGTAGTTGCATTTCTGTCTATGCAGGGTCAGAAAGGTCTCAGATTTCATTAAAAAGATCTTAATTTGTATTCCCAAGATGAACGAACGTCTTACGGGTTTGGAACGACATGAGGGTGAGAACAGAATTTTCATTTTTGGGTGAACTATCCCTTTATTAAATGACCACATGTTGGACCACTTCAATCTAAACGCTTTCTACCTAACCTTGCCCGATAGATCAAATCGGATACGGACGTTTATTTTCAAGGCTATTATGAAATCAAAGAACTATTTCCTGGGAGGCAAGGTGACTGCTAGGAAAATGTTTACGTAGAAAGAGATAGTGGCTGTTTTCCAGATAAGCCTAGTTTCCTTCGCCCTTTCATTCTTGATTTAGAGTGAGGAACCAGGGGATGACATAATGCCAAATAAATAACAGAAAGCTACTTACAGCATGCTAATGACTTATAAACAGCTCTTATAGCTATGGTAAATAAAGTTTAAATAGAATTAAGAACATTTGAAATATTTCCTGTTACAATTCCACTTATTTATCTAAATGAACAATATAGAAGGGAAAAGCGTTTATGTATACACTCACGTGAGATGAAGACAAGCCGTATCAGCGGTTGTTTTGTTTCACGTGAAGTGGGTCTCCTCATGAGGACTGACATGTTGAGACATGATCAGTCGAATTCTAATTAAACAATTAATTAATCACAGCTGACTAGGAATAGCACATTTCTCACACCGGTAACTTTTGGTTTGTTGTTTCTGCCGTCACGCCTCTAGGTGTCACCGTCAAGTCAAAGACGACAAATATCGATCAGCACAATAAATAACTTGTATGTTGTAACTTTTATAAAGTCAACTTCAAGAAGTAACTTTAAAAAGTTTGGCCATTTTAATATTTAATGACGTTAAAACAAGAAAAAAAGATAAGAATCATCACTGAAAAATAGAGCAGTATGGCTTACCCATGTATCTGCCATATGTTTTGTACTTATGATGAACCTTTTTGTTTTAAAGGGATAGTTCAACCGAAAATAAAAATGTTGTCATTAATTACTCACCATCATCGCTCATCTTCAGAACACAAATTAAGATATTTTTGATGAAATCTGAGAGCTTTCTGACCCTGTATAGACAGCAACACAACTGACATTGAAGGCCCAAAAATTATAAGGACATGGTTAAAATCATAGACGTAATAGACATAGACGCCGCATTGGCTGCTGGAAACGAGAAATGCGGCCGCCATCTTGGACCGGGCATACTGTGGAATTGATTACATCGCGTAGCTGCAGCAGAAGTGAGAGAACATGCCTGAACACTGTGTAGGATATTCCTGCTCCAATCGGCGGACCATCGAAAGCAGGGCTTGGGGGATTACAGTCCTTTTTCAGGGTTTTTAGTGTGTGTGTGTGTGTGTGTGTGTGAGCGAGAGAGAATGAAATACTCCAAGTAGACTCTAATGTAATATTCATATAGTGTTTCTTCAACTTATTAAAATACCTTTACCGTCACTATCTGTTTCTGCTTCTCTATCATATTTATAGTGTGTGATTTGCAAAATTCCTATCATAGCCTACACCTCATATGGTTATGGTTGCGCTTTTGTCCAAAGTGACATAAATACAAAACAATATAATACTTAAATTTAACAGGGAACAGATTGAGATGTTGGTCAGATTATAGCTAATAAGGAGAATAGCAAAAATGAACAACGTCAATTCAGTCAATAGCATAATGAAATAAACAATGAAAATGAGGGAAAACAGCAATAATAAACAATGTCAATTCAAGCAAAATATAATAACAGCATGGTAAGACTACATTAAGGAGAATATCAGTAATGAACAACAATGTCAAATTAATAAACAGCCAAATGAAAATAGAATAAAACTATACAAACCATAACGCATTAGAAGTGCTTAATGAACTAAGTCCATGTTGTAAGTCTTTAGACCCTCTTAAAAGACCCAATACTATCACAGGAACGGAGATATTCATTATATTACTGTTAAGCTCACTATCAATATTAAAATACGCCAAACCATGTGTCATGTATCACAGCTACATTTATGACCTTTGCAGCAAAAAAAAAAACCGCGTGAAAATCAGTTCGGTATTCCGTGAGGTATGATTAATTAAATGCGTTGACAGCTCATTACACCTGCCAAACAGATTACACTGAGTGGAGCGGGTGACCGGTCCAAGATGGCGGCCCCACGTCTCGTCAGCCCCAGTAGGGAGTATCGGTCGATGCGGCGTCTACTCTCTATATATGTCTATGGTTAAAATAGTCTATGTGACATCATTGTTTCAACTGTAAAGGTATGAAGCTATGAGACTACTTTTTGTGAGCAAAGAGAACAAAAATAATCACTTTATTCAACACTTTCTTCTCTTCCGTGTCAGTCAGCATGAACCAGGTAAAGCAATAATAAGCATACCAAACATACTATAATTAATGACAGAACACTACATTCACATTTGGTTGTGGAATATTAATGAAATATCAAAAGAACTATTAAACAAGTGACAGATAGACCTGAATGAGCAATGTTTGTGACCTGCTTTTTAGATGTTGCTCGGATATTGTGGTTGTTAACACCAGAGAACCACAGCAAATCCTTGAATGGACAGAAATGCCCATCTGGTATGACAATGACAGGAACAAAAAGGACTTCATTAAATCACTACAGCAAATTCATATGCATTACTTAATTGCATTTATTGACTATTTCAGGCAACAAAGCCACTAGGGGGTTTTGCAACACAGGGTGTTTGTGCAGACTGAATTGAGGTCATGACTTTTAGGGTCTCTGCTGGGGATTTTTGGTATGAAACAGCTTTATTGGCAGAAATAGAGAAAGATAGGCCTAGCAGTGCCTTGTATTTCAGCCTCTGCCAGCAGCCGAGCATGCCATTAATCTCCACGCGGTGCGTGAGGCGGTATGTCACTCGCTTCACTGACAGGGAAGATGGAGCATGGGACTAATTAAATGCAGTACACACTAAACATATGGATGAGCTTACAAGGGAAATTGATAAGGTGTGTTTACATACTAGGCTTCCCAAAATCACTGTGATTTCATAACACAGTGGAATGTGAGGAGTCTGACTGATGGAGAACAAAGTACTCCTCCAACCGCTGCTTTACACATTAACACTAGATAATAGAACACAGTGTTTCTAAGCCATAGTGGCTGAAAAGATAAGACTGTACTGATATTAAACTCAAAATAACATAATGATTTACTCATCCTTGTGTATGCTACCCTTAAAAATTGTACTGTTTTTGATACGTCTTTTATATATGGAAGCCTGTTTCCGCCACTGAATAAAAAAGAAAAAAGGTCATTGTAACTTTTTTTCTCGCGGTTTCGAGTTTACATCTCGCAAGTCTGACTTTCTTCTCAGAACTGTGAGATATAAACGCACAATTGCGAGTTATAAAGGCAATATTGCTTGATATAAAGTAAGAACTGCGGGATAAAAACTCACAATTGTGACTTTGTGTCTCGCAATTCTACCTTTTTTTCTCGCCAACTGCGAGTTTGTATCTCGCATTTCGGACTTTTTTCCTCAGAATTATGAGATACAAACTCGCAGTTGAGAGTTATAAAGTCCATTTCTGAGGAGAAAAAAGACAGATATGTTAACAGAGTTGAGAGTTTATCTCTCACAATTCTGACTTAACGCGCAATTGCCAGTTTATATCACACAATTCTGACTTCATTTCTCAGAATTGCGAGTTTATTTCACGCAATTCTGACTTTGCTTCTCTGAATTGCGACTTTATATCTCGGAATTTTGACTTTATAACTCGCAAATGCGAGTTTATATAATGCAGTTGCGACTTTATTTCTCAGAATTGCGAGTTTGTATCACGCAATTCTGACTTTATTTCTCAGATTTGCGACTTTATAACTCGCAATTGTGAGTTTATATCTCACAGTTCTAAGAAATAAAGTCAGACTTGTGAGATAACTCGCAATAACCTTTTTTATTTTTTATTCAGTGGCGGAAACGGGCTCGCATACTTTTGCTCACCAAGGCTTCATTTATTTTATTAGAAATGCAGTACAAACAGTTATATTGAGAAATATTATTACATTTGAAAAGGTCTATTTTAATAGATTTTAAAATGTAATTTTTTTTTCCTGAGTTGGCAAAGTTGAATTTGGTGCTCAATAAATATTTTTGTCAATATTGAAAACAGCTGTCGTGCTTAATATTTAAATTTCTTTGATTATTTGAGGAAAAATAAAGTTCACAAGACAGCATTTATTTAAATCTTTAAATATGTTTTCTAGAATAAATGTATTTACTGTCACTTTTCAATTAATTTAATAAAAAAAAAATCTTAAAAAGAAAATACTGACCCCAAATGTTTGAATGGCAGCTTTATGGAGTATGAAACAAATATATACATTAATGCTGCTTCATACAATTTGCCGACAAGCTATTAACAATGTAGTGTAATTTCTGATATGGAGTGTCATCAACAGACTACATATTTATTTATAATTGCATTTTAGTCAACTGCTGCTGGGAGAAACTATTTGATAATCACCTCTAATTTGTGGTTTTAGTAAAAAAAAAAACATCAAAGCTCTCCATGGAAATTCCTTTAATGAGAGGTTTTATGCCCATGTGCAGCTTTCAAGATCATTAATGATTACACCAGCAATTTTGCTCTATTTTTAAACAAACAGCACAGTCTTCCTGTTTCTAGTGTTAAAATTTCCACCTCATTAATGTTCCAGATCTGATGCATTTCAACTAAACCTGCTGTGCTTCTATTTAAAGCCATCTAAAGTCCTAGAATGGGCCAGAACCATTTAGCTGAAGTTGAAACACCCCAAGTAATGGCTCATTAATAGCTCTGCTGTTAAATATTCCAATGCTTAAAAAATGACATTGCAAAGCATAATGAGTAACATCTATGTATTTAAGGATTGCTGTGTGCAAGTTTGTAGTCCACAACTTTGTTTTTTTGCTGAAACACCAACAGAACACATCTGAACACAGAAGCAGGTTTGAGACGCCACCTTCTGGACAATTTAGATAAAAAACAATCTGGATGAGCATAAACGAATAAACTAGATAAAGTTTGGCAAAATGAGCTGCACTTTCACGGTTTAATGCTTTTATCTTCATAAGAAAGGTAACACTGCAGATGTTTTTACAGACAGCATACAAAATTATATTTGTCTATATATTGAAAAGTACAAGTAATAATTAATATTAATAATTTTAATAGAATAACAGCACAAGGGACAATGACAACTGCAACAAAAGTGGATCAAAAAAGTGACATTTTAAGTAAATAACTTTAAAGAATCAGGTAACAGAAACAAAATCAGCCAAAATTTCCATTCTACTGTACGTCAAAGAACACTTACAGTAAGTGCTATTTGTTTTAAGCTTTATAAAATACATTAAAAAGCAGGGAGCATTTTTATTTCCTTCAAGGAAAAGTACTATAAAATAAGTTACAGTACAGTGAATTTGTCTAAACTGACTTTGTTCCCGTCTTCCAGCCTTAAGTAAGCGTAGACATCGAAATATCAGAAGTACATCGTACAGGAGTAAAAAGATGCTTTGTTCTTTTATAAAACAGTTATTTCCTCCTTTAAACAAGCAGGAAAAATTGCCAAGATGTCAATAATTACATAAAATATAAGTGTACGTGTTCATTAGTACTACCACACGCACGCGCACACACTCACGACCACGCACAACCACACACGCGCTTGTTTTGTACAGCTTTCTGTTGTTCGAATGTTGCATATCAAATAACTTTTTATCTTCGTGCTGAAATAACTACATTTTTGTTCTAATTACTTCATGGGCATGAATACAAAAAACAAAACAGACAGATTCTTCATATTCGATAGTGTGGCCTAGGGGGCGCTCACACGTCGTCAGCTGGCAGAGGCGGGATGTTGAATCTTGGTCTAGTAAAGAAAGCCATCTTCTCTCTGCATCAGAAAAGATTTATACATTTAGCATTTTTCAGAAATGTCATGATAAGATCCCTACGTGCTTTGTTGGCGATTAAGAGAGAACTCACTTGAACGTCTGCACAGGGAGGGGCTCTTTGTGGCTCTGGCCCCTCATCTGCAAAACCTCTTTTGAGGCTTTTCGCAACCTCCTCTCAGCAGCTTCCTCCTGCCTCTGCTCCTGTCTGCTCTGCTTGGACTGTGAGAGATAAATGAGGGGAGAGAGAACAAAAATGATCAATTATAAATGTGATTTCAAACAGAATTTACAAGTCAGTGTCTTAGAATGATTAGAATTAAGAAATTGTTGTTTTCTTTGTGCACAAAAAGTATTCTTGTAGCTTTATAACATTACAGTTAAACCACTGATGTCACATGGATTATTTTAATGATGTCTTTATTAGCTTTCTGGGCCTTGAACGTGTCAGTTGCATTACTGTCTATGCAGGGTCAGAGAGCTCTCAGATTTATTCAAAAAAATCTTAATTTGTGTTCTGAAGATGAACGAAGGTCTTACGAGTTTGGAGCGACATGAGGGTGAGTAATGAAAGAATTTTCATTTTTAGGTGAACTATCGCTTTAAGACTACTTGCACATTTTCTTTTAGGTAGTCTGGTAAACTTGTATTTTATCAATATACTCTGACTTTAAAAATCAAAATTTGTAAAATGGTCCAAACACCACATGCAACAGTTAAATTAATTATATATAATTTATAATAAATTACACATTAGAATTAATATAAATAAATGGTAACACGTTACAATATGTACAATGTGACCATCAGGTAATTAAATGTTTTATAATTTTTTAATTAATTTTTATTTTTATTTAGCAAAGACACACTAAATGTATCTAATTTACTGTCTTTACTGCCAGTAAAGATGTTACATTACTGCCAAAAAAAAAAAGAGATGTTTCTTCAGCAGCAAATCAGCACATTAGACTGATTTCTGAAATATCATGTGACTGATGAGAGGAGAAATGGCTGCTGAAAATTCAGATTTGTCATCAGGAATAAATTACATGGGAAACACTTATTTTAAATTTAAAAACATTTTACAATATTGCATTTTACAATGCATTTAGGTTAGCTAAAGTGTTACCAAATTAATAAAAACTTAATAAATCTGTGAATTAAAAAATGTCAGAAGGAATGCATTAAAGGGATAGTTCACCAAATACTATAAATAAATACTAGAAATAAATACTATGGGGACCATTAACTGTTTGATTACCAGCATTCTTCAAAATATTTTATATTTTGTAATTCTTATAGTATCTTATATCTTAACTAGATAAAACAGTTTGTCAAGACAAACTTTAAGTTGGCTTGAGAAAGCCGGACCAGAAAGTTAGAAAAAGTTTAAACATTTCAAAGCGTTTAAGAAGTTTTAAGAAAAAAAGTTTAAAGTTTGATGGTTTTCAGTCTGAAATAGTTTGAAGTTTAAAGTAGTTTTAAAAGGTTAAAGTTTGAATGTTTTGAAGGTAATACAGTCATATAGACATGATATCATGTTGTTAGCATGTTACTAACACAGTTAACAACTACCCTGGTGAAAAAAAAAAAAACAGCATATGCTGGTAGGTATGGTTTAAGCTGGTCATGTTGCTAGCATGTTTCTAGCATGATTCTAGTATGATTACCAAGTTGCTAGCATGTTTCTAGCATGATTAGTAAGTTGGTAGAATGTTGCTAACATGGTTAACAAGTTGCTAGCATGTTTTTAGCATGATTAGCAAGATAGATAGATGGATAGAAGCCAACTTAATTCTTAAGTTCGTCATAAGAAAGAAACTCATGCAGGTTTGGAGTAAATGACAATTTTTTCATTTTTGAGTGAACTATCCCTTTAAAGACATATAAATGGGCAGTACCTGTCTCTGGGCCTCGCGTAGCAGGTTTCGGAAACGCTCGTCCCGCAGGGCCCAATGAGGGAGGTCCGCAGGCCCACGAGGGCCCTGCATGGGCTCCTCCAGCCGCAGTTTGAGCTCCCGCAGCGCGGCCAGCTCCTCGCTCAGCTGCCTCTGTCGTGTACGGCAGGCCTGGAGGTCCAGCTCCAGGTCCAGAGAGGTACGTGTGGGCTGCTCGGCCAGAGAGGAGCGGTGGGACTGCTGCGGTCATTTGAAATGGACACATAAGTACACTTCCACAGCTATAGATTAATAATAAAACGTGTTACACAGCAACACGGTCATTCCAACCTGTTTATATCGCAGGGTTCGTCGCTCTAGAGTGTTTCTGATGAAAGGGGATTTCTTTGGTAGAGTAGAGCTGTCACTGTCACTTCTGTACAACTGTGAAGGAGGGAAAACATAAGGCAAACATTTTTTTATTGATGATTTTGAATTTTGTTCTAATCATATATTTAGGGTTAAGTTCACTAAGTTTTCATTTAACTGTTTTAATTTATTTGATTAATAAATATATTAAATTAAACCAGAAAATGTAAATGTAACATTTTTACATAAAGATGTCGTAATGTATTTACTACATGGTTATGTAATATGCAGAACATTCTGTGGCTTTATTTCCTTATTATTTGATATAAAATGACTCATACTGTCTTTGAAGTCTTTGCTGCTTACCCTACAGACATACTGACTGCGCGCTCCAGGTGAAAACGTCTGAGATCTGACTATTGTGCTGCTGCGCATGAACGGTGAGCTGTGACCCCAGCGTCCTGTCCTTTCTTTCGGCCGCATTCTCATTGGCTCTGGAAACACACCTTCTGTGTTGGTTGCCTTGTCCACCTAAAAAACACACAATTACATTTGTTTAATGATGTATTTTATAGTTCACTACTCTTCTGCAAAGCAAGTTTTTTTTTTTTAAATTTAGCAGTGACACATTAAATTGATCAAAAGTGACAGTAAACAGTGTTGCAAAAAATTATATTTCAAACAAATGTGGTTTTGAGTTTGTATTCATCCAAAAAGTTCTTAACTATTGTCAGCATTGATTATAATAAGAAAATCTTGTGCATCAAATGCTCAAATGATTTTGAAAGAATGGCATGACCCTGAAGACTGGAGTAATGAGCTGAAAATTCAACTTTTAAAATACAGTGCCGTTGCGCTCAGGGCGTCCCGTGTTCGAATCCCGGCTCAAGGACCTTTCCTTATCCCACGCCCCCTCTCTCCCACTTCACTTCCTGTCAATTCTAAAATGGCCTGTCACAATAAAGGCAAAAAATGCCAAAAAAACAGATCTTTAAAAACAAACAAACAAACAAACAAAAAATGGAGCATAATAGACTCAAATCATTACAGACAAAAATCTTGCTGACCCTAAACTTTTGACCAGCATTGTAAATCTCAAAAATAAATTCTAAAAAAAGCTTGGTTTTTTTTGATGCGTTCAATTACAACATAAAGTAATATTTAAACATTTTAATAAAACCTTAACAGATAAGCAAACAAGAGTATTTAAAGGGATAGTTCACCCAAAATTTAAAACTACCCCATGATTTACTCACCCTCAAGTCATTCTAAGTGTACATGACTTTCTTCTTTTTAGACGAATAGAATTGGAGTTATGTTTAAAAAAAAAATGTCCTGGCTCTCCTAAGCTTTATAATGGCAATGAATGGTCGTCCAGAATTTGAAACCCAAAACACTTTGTCCATCCATCATAAAAAGTAACTCCAGAGGGCTCCAGAGGGAATTGATTTTAAAGTACTTTTACTCATTTATAAATCACTCAATGGCCTAGGACCTAAATACATTGCAGACATTTTCACTGATTATAAACCTAACAGACCACTCAGATCATTAAGATCGAGTCAGTTAGAAATACCAAGGGTTCACACAAAACAAGGGGAATCCGCTTTTAGCTATTATGCTGCCCGCAGTTGGAATCAGCTTCCAGAAGAGATCAAATGTGCTAAAACATTAGCTACATTTAAATCTAGACTCAAAACTCATCTGTTTAGCTGTGCATTTACTGAATGAGCACTGTGCTTCGTCCGAACTGATTGCATTATGTATAGTCATTTTCTGTTTTTAACTGTCTTAAATTTATTTAAAATCAATTTTTAAATCATTAAATCAATCAGTTTTTACATTTTACATTTGTTGTTTTATTGTTGTGATCATTGTTTTTATGATTGTTCTACTTCCTTTTTTGTGATTATTGTTTTTATGATTATTCTACTTCCTTTTATGTAAAGCACTTTGAATTACCTTTGTGTATGAAATGTGCTATATAAATAAACTTGCCTTGCCTTGCCTTCTAAAGTGAAGCAATGTATTTGTGCAACTTTACAAACGTAGGATGTAGGCGTAGCATTAAGCTCCGGTGAGAATATGCTAGTCTAGAACGTACGTGTCTCCTCTTGCCTCATCTTGAAATTCTCCAACATTTTTCTTTACAAATCCTCATTTTGTACCTCTAATTTGTGACTGGTAGTTTGTTTTTCTCTCCACTCTGTGCTTCCGCATTTGTCACTACTTTTATCCTACATCATTCGCTGGAAGGCCACTCTCTCATAAATATGTGCACGACAGTTAGCGGAAGCTGAACATTACTGTTTATAAAGTTTTAAATATGAATATTTTTGATACACAAATGCATCAATTCACTTTAGCAGGCCTTTATTAACCACTAGGAGCTGTGTTGAGCACTTTTTATGATGGATGAATGCACTTTTTTGGGCTTCAAAATCTCATCCACCATTCACTGCCATTATAAAGCATGGAAAAACCATGAGATTTTTAAATGTAACTCCAATTGTATTCATCTGAAAGAAGAAAGTCATATACACCTAGGAAGGCTTAAGGGTGAGTAAATCATGCTGTAATTTTCATTTTTGGGTGAACTATTCCTTTAAGAGCAGAAATGTGTAACTTTTTATCAATTCTATAGGAGGAGAATTCATACAGTTGCTATGACTTCTGTAACACAATACCTTTACTATTGGATTTCTCTCTGCAGGTTGGAGACAGCGTCTCCCAGAGGTCATGCAGATACCTTCACCGCAAAGACTCTCAGGACAAGGAATGACAAACGCTGTACTGTTACTGCAGCCGCTGTCCACCGACTCAGCCTGCCAACTCCTAAATCACACACAGCAGTTGATGTAAGGATTATCGGTTTATACTGATGTAAACTGATGTAAGGATTACTGGTTTATAGAAAGCCATTGAGTGTGCTGACCTCTCAGAAACTGCTTCTTGCTCTTCCTTCCTTTCCAGCTCCTCTTCACTCCTCTGTAACTCTTTCTTCATCTCCTCCAAATGAGTCATGACCGACACCTACACGAAAATAGCCAACGGAGGAAAAAAAAGTTATTTTTGGCTTCTGCAGAGACAACTAAAAGTCAGTCCTTTTGTAGGTTGGGTTCTTCTGTAAAGTGTAAAAACTCTGAAACTATGAAAACATTGTTCTGTTCATTCAGGAAACCAAAGGGAACATGTGCAGGGTTCCACATGAACGACATGAGGGTGAGTAACTAATGACAACATTTTAATTTTGGAACTAACTATTTCTAACGCACAATGGCAGTCAAAGGTCAGCAAGGGAAATTAAAGTAATAACTTTTCATTTAAGAGAGACTGTATCTTCATTAATCTCTGATAATGCTTTAGAAGAAGAAAAGTCTCCAGTGTTGTGATCTCACCTCAAGCTTGCCTTCGTTCTTTTCCTCTTCATCCATGATGCGGTTGGGTTGATTGAGGCGGCTGTGCTCAGGCCTGTGGTTCTCTGTGTTGTGGATATGCACTTTAAGCCACTGGAAGAGCATTTCAGTGCTGCCTGCACAGTCTGTCAGTGAGACCTGAGCAGAGCCCTGAGCCAAACAGATACAGGTCAGTTTACCATCTCATAGCAAACAAGCATGAACCATATAAACACATTTCAACTCTAACAGCTCTTCTTTTACATACAGTGGAGTCTAAAATGACTTCTAATGTGCATTTGCGTAAAAAAAAAAAATTACTAATTATATTATCAGCTTAATAATGAATTAAGTGAATTTTAGTCTAACCAGTAGCTCCTCCTGGGTGAGGGGTCCTACAGCGCAGAGGTTTAACTGTAATGCATGGGCCCCGGGGCCTCCGGCACTCAGGGGGATTCGGAAGCCCTCATTAAAGCTGAGAAGAGATTGAGGCTCCTGGGCCTTACAGCAGTAATATGTGCAGGGCCGAGTGGAGTCCACCGGGAGAACATGAACCTTCACAAATCTGAGAGAGTTATTAAAAAAAATTATACTTGTGTACGTGAAAGTGCATAAATTGTTTAGAGGATATTACTGTGGTAGAGGAGGACGAATGTATTAATGGAAAGCTAATGGGACTACTTACACTTTGCATCCATCTCTAATGGTGGCCTTGCTTAAATTTCTCATCTGAAGGACATGCAGCAGCAAAAACATGCCATTCGAATCATATCTGTAAAAGAACGAACGAATGAATGAGCAAATTAATGGTTATAGTGATTTGGTAACGTTATGATGAGGGAATGAGAGGCAGGTGTGAGTATGAGAGTGTGTGTGGTGCTTACAAAAGACCAATCTGAATCTGAACTGGATCTGGGGCTGGGACATCTTGAGTAAAACTGACTTCTTCTGATTCCTCTGTCCTACTGGAAAGAGACGTTTAGACAATTATGAATAATTGTAACACAAAAACAACTTAAAGTGACTGCATTGAAGTATACAGTTGAGGTCAAGAATCTG